>JALIGW010000024.1:10186178-10188678 GCA_023053685.1 Diadophis punctatus similis | reverse complement strand
GGAGGAATTAGGTATGTCATGGAAGAAAGGAAGGAAGGGGAGGGAGGGAGGAAGTAGGTAGGTCATGGAAGGAAGGGAAAGGAGGGAGGGAGGAAGGAAGGGGAGGGGAGGAAGTAGGTAGGTCATGGAAGAAAGGAAGGAAGGGAGGGAGGAGGAAGTAGGTAGGTCATGGAAGGAAGGAAAGGAGGGAGGGAGGGAGGAAGGGGAGGGAGGAAGTACGTAGGTCATGGAAGGAAGGAAGGAAGGGAGGGGAGGGAGGGAGGAAGGGAGGAAGTAGGTAGGTCATGGAAGGAAGGAAGGGAGGGAGGGAGGGAGGGAGGGAGGAAGAAAGGAAGGAAGGAAGGGGAGGGAGGGAGGGAGGAAGTAGGTAGCTCATGGAAGGAAGGAAGGGAGGGAGGGGGAGGGAGGGAGGAAGTAGATAGGTCATGGAAGGAAGGAAGGAAGGAAGGAAGGAAGGAAGGAAGGAAGGAAGGAAGGAAGGAAGGAAGGAAGGAAGGAAGGTCGGCCTCTGGAGATAAAAACACTAGGGAATTAGGTTTCAGATTTGATAACTTGATAACTTCTGAGATTTACTGACCTCCCCAAAAACCAGGGAAGGAAAGTGGGAGAAAAGCTAAGCCAGCATCATGTTTGCCTGGGTTTCCTCCCCTCCCTGCAAATGCCCAGCTCAGCGGTTCATAGAGTGAATGCAGCCACCCCACTCTAAACTCTCTGCCCCACGAAAACCCCAATGCTAAGCCCATTCTGGCTATGTGGCCCATCTTCCTAAAACTCAGCAAATAGCTCATCCAGTTAGAATTTACCTCTTATAGGCACCTGCCATAATTCTTTACTGTGCCTGCACACAGAGGGGGAATGTATGGGCAGAGAGACAAAATGTGCTGATTTTAAACAGAAGACAGATGTTACAGAAATATATGGGCAGTCCGTTACAGTGAGTAATAGAGGTTAGAGTGGTGCTGGTTATTTTGGGGGATTATATTGTTTTTTAATCAGAAATTACTTTAAGTGAACAATCACATGTCCTAATCAATACAGAAAACCACAGGTTTTCTTTATAACAGTTTCCCAACCTTGGCAACTTGAAGATATCTGGACTTCAACTCCCAGAATTCCCCAGCCAGCGAATGCTGGCTGGGGAATTCTGGGAGTTGAAGTCCAGATATCTTCAAGTTGCCAAGGTTGGGAAACACTGCTTTATAAGTTCCTTTTCGGAGCTCTTATAGTCTCTATCTTTTCACGCAAACCAGATAAAAATGTTTCCTAGCTCAGAGGGTGACTATATCCGCAGGATGGTTCTCAGAAAACTCTCGTTTCCTCATCCAGACGTGCTTCATAAACCCATTCCTTTTCATTTGCATCTGCCTTTCCAAATCGTATAATGAGCTTTTTGGGTAAATGCTGACAAGGGTTTTTCCCTTCACTCTAAAACCCCAAATAAAAATACATATTCAGGACTCAATTTTTCTAGGTGACAACATAAGCAACCTGCTTAAACCTGTTTGGTTTTATTGCCTTCCCATAGGAATCAAATATCTGAGCTGACAGCACATTAAAATATGGGGTTGGTGACAACATGTTCTCCCAATTCCTAACCAGCAAAATTACGTTACCTAGAAATTGCCAATCCCGCCATATTTGAAGGACATTAGCAGGAGGAACACCTCTATAGTAGAAGACCAGGGGTGAAATCCAGCAGGTTCTGACAGCTTCTGGAGAATCGGTAGCGGAAATTTTGAGTAGTTTGGAGAACCGGTAGCGAAAATTTTGAGTAGTTTGGAGAACTGGCAAATACCACCTCTGGCTGGCCCCAGAGTTGGGTGGGAATGGAGATTTTGCAATATCCTTCCCCTGGAGTGGGGTGAGAATGGAGATTTTGCAGTATCCTTCCCCTGGAGTGGGGTGAGAATGGAGATTTTGCAGTATCCTTCCCCTGCCACGCCCACCAAGCCACACCACGCCCACCAAGCCACGCCCACAGAACCGGTAGTAAAAAAAATTGGATTTCACCGCTGTAGAAGACAATTGGAGGCCATTAAAGGCAGACAAGAAGCCATACACAAACTCTTCTTGTAAACTCCGAAGCTTTCCCTCAATTCTGTCCAGCGAGCTTCTAAACCTGTCTACGGTTTCAACCAAGCGGTTGGAGGAGGAGGAGGAGGAGGAAGATGGAAAAACAAATCCTACAAAATTCCAGAGCACCTTCAACCGCCTCACTCCCGAATCCCAATCCGTTCCTAACAGGCAATAACCCCTAACTGCCTTAGACTTACAGTATGTCGCTTTAATTTAGAATCTGGAAAAATGTCAAGTGAAACAAAAGGTGTTACGGAGCAATTTGCCTCACTCGCTGTCTTATTAAAGTCATTTTGTTCTCGCTCACACAACTGCCTCGTAATACAAAAAAAAAAAGCGAATCTAAAGATTTCGGCAATTGTTTGATTGTAGCAATAGAAGTTCTCTATAAAGAGCCTCAGATGCTTGGCTTATAGCTCAAATA
>JALIGW010000024.1:10018678-10181178 GCA_023053685.1 Diadophis punctatus similis | reverse complement strand
GCCGTGTCCAGAGCCATCACCATTTCGAGAAATTTAGGGTCTTGTTCACAGAGTGGATTGGCCAAGAGATCAGATGAGATTTTTACAGCAGACTTTGACATGGCTATATTTGAGATAGAATTCAAGGAGAAATTGGTTAAGGATTGATGCTGTTAAGAGATACACATTGATTTAGATCAGGGGTGGGTTCCGGTTTTCTGGCTGACCAACTGGCTGATCAACCGTACCCAGCGAGTAGTCCTCAATGGCTCTAAGTCCACAGGGAGAGAAGTAAGCAGTGGCGTACCACAAGGTTCCGTCCTAGGCCCAGTACTCTTTAATATCTTCATAAATGACCTAGATGAGGGAATAGCAGGAGAACTAACCAAATTTGCAGATGATACCAAGCTGGCGGGAGTAGCAAACACCCCAGAGGACAGACTCAAAATCCAGAGGGACCTTGACAGACTCGAACACTGGGCCCAAACAAATAAAATGAAATTTAACACAGAGAAAAGTAAAATTCTACACCTAGGTAAGAAGAATCAAAAATACACATACAAACTGGGTGAAACCACACTAAATAGCAGCGATTGCGAGAGGATCTTGGAGTCTTGGTAGACAGCCAACTAAATATGAGCCAGCAGTGTGCAGCAGCAGCCAAAAAGGCCAACGCAGTCCTGAGCTGCATAAATAGAGGGATACAATCAAGGACCAGAGAGGTACTAGTACCACTCTATAAAGCCTTGGTCAGACCACACCTAGAGTACTGCATCCAGTTTTGGTCACCACACTACAAAAAAAGACATTGAAACCCTAAAGAAAGTGCAGAAGAGAGCAACCAGGATGATAAAGGGCCTGGAAAATAAAACATACAAAGAGCGGTTGCAGGAACTGAGCTTGGCCAGTCTGGCGAAGAGAAGGACCAGGGGTGACATGATAGCAGTGTTCCAATACTTGAGGGGATGCCACAGAGAGGAGGGGGTCAGGCTGTTCTCTATGGCACCAGAAAGCCAAACAAGGAATAACGGATGGAAGCTGACCAAGGAGAGATTCAACCTGGAAGTGAGGAGAAACTTTCTGACAGTGAGAGCGATCAACCAGTGGAACAGCTTGCCAGCGGAGGTTGTGAGAGCCCCAACACTTGCGACCTTCAAGGGGAGACTGGACTGCCATCTGTCTCAAATGGTGTAGGAACTCCTGCTTGAGCAGGGGGTTGGACTAGATGACCTACAAGGTCCCTTCCAACTCTAATAATAAATCTAAATCCTAAATCTAAATCTTTGCTGACTCGGTGTTGAAAAGGTTAACCATCACTGTGATAAGCCTTAGTACCGAAAGGAGAGAAAATACTATGAGCCCCCAATTCCTGGTAACTGTTTCCCATCAGGCTACATAACTGGCATTATATCCATTATTTTACCGTCACTCCTATTAGACTCTACCTAGAGGGAGGTAGACATGCACACACAGTCCTTTCTCCTTAGAAAAAGTGAAGTATCCACTCACCATACTTCCATTTTCCTAATGCAAAAATAAGGGTCTGAAATTATTCCTTGCCCCCAGGGCCAGCCGGCTTAATGACTGGAAAAGCAAATTTTGCTTTTCTTAAGCGAGCTTCTTCAATTGAACTGGTGATAGGTCAAGTGATTCATAATCCAGCTTTTCAGGAATTCATTCATTGTTTCCCCGACCTCACAATGAGCTGAAGCCTACAGAGGAGATACTCCGGAGTGCATAAAATGCTAATGGGAAAACTTCCAGGAACGCTAACTGGTGGTTTGGAAGAAGAGCGATTAATGAATTTGTGCAAACATTGGGATAAACACTCATGTGTAATCAAGTCCACATTATTTAAATGCACCATTTATTTAAAAAAAATGTGCACGAGTGGAGGCTCCTTTTAAAGCAGACACAGAAGTGGCTAGACAAGCAGAGGCAGCCTTTTTTCACAGTGCTGTTAAGGGCTGCGTAGTTTCACCGCAGTTCTTTCAAACCTAACAAATCGCAACCCGATTAAGCTTTCGCAGCTTTCAGTAGTTTTTCAAATAAAAAATAAAAAAATCCTCTGGCAGCTGTGACGAGATAATGAAGGCAAAGCAAAAGTTAGCAAGGTGTAAAAGTCCAACGACTGCAGCGATATTTATATACGGGAAAACATTTAGGCTGCTAAGGTGTTGTAAGTACATTTTGGAACATTTTATTTTTATTTATTTTTTATTTATTTATGTATTTATTTTTGTTAAGTACGTGTTGGTAATATACATAGATATACCATTGTTTATATACATAAGATGGGTACCGATAAGAGGGGACATTAGGACAGGGACGGTAGGCACGCTGGGGCGCTTATGCACGCCCCTTACTGACCTCTTAGGAATCGGGTGAGGTCAACAGTGGACAGTCTAAGGGTAAAGTTTTGGGGGTTTGGTGACGAAACCACAATGTCAGGTAGTGTCATTGTCCTTGGGATCGTTTCAGAATCAAAACATAGGAGCATCCTTTCCCAGAGCCAAGGTTGGACCAAAGAGCATCAATGAATTGTAACTAACTGAACCTGGGTTCATTATGGCTTTTCGGAAGGCCAGCAAGGAAAGGAATTCTATGCGAGGAAGGGAGGGAGGGAGGGAAGGGAAGGGAAGGAAGGAAGGAAGGAGGGAGGGAGGAAGGAAGGCAGAAGGAAGGAAGGAAGGAAGGAAGGCAGAAGGAAGGAAGGAAGGCAGAAGGAAGGAAGGAAGGAAGGAAGGAAGGAAGGAAGGAAGGAAGGAAGGAAGGAAGGAAGGAAGGAAGGAAGGAAGGAAGGAAGTTTAGTCCTGTTATACCTCTCCCAAATGGAAGGAAGGAAGGAAGGCGGAAGGAAGGCGGAAGGAAGGAAGGAAGGAAGGAAGGAAGGAAGGAAGGAAGGAAGGAAGGAAGGAAGGAAGGAAGGAAGGAAGGAAGGAAGGAAGGAAGGAAAAAGACAGAAAATAGGAGAAAGGGAAAAAATTCTTCCAAATTTGGGGGCTAATTTATAAGGAAAAGCAGAGAACCAGCTTTTTGCATTTAAAACCAGAATGGTACAGATGGTTGCTCTGCATTTTACTAGAATTTCTGGGTCAACTCAGAACCAGAAAGAAGTTCAAATTCAGCATTTATGAATAGCTGAATCCTGGGTTCAGAAAATTACATAAACATTCAGACACATAAGCTTTTTTGGCTTCCAAGAAAACAGAATTTATTTAAATGTTTTTAATCCTTTATCAGGAGGAAAGAGTGAACTGCCCCAAAGTTTAAAACTGTTCCTCACTTTCTCATTTCGGGGAGTGACATTTATGGTTCCACTGATGACAAAAACTGGTTTGTTTGTTTTTTCCTCTAGGAGAAAAATGTGCATTTCCACCCTCATTCTGGCTTTTTCATTTCATTTCATTATTTCATTCTCGGCTTGCTTTTGCTCTGGTAATGCATTAATTTTATCTTCAAAATAATGTGAGAACCAAGAAGACCGAGGGCTTGTTTAGGATCAGAGGAACATGGAGTATAATTTTTGTTTTGTTTTCTACAATCTGTGTCTACAGCAAAATACCTACTATGGACTTTAGGAGTTGTAAAAAGCTGCTGGGCTATTTGTATCATTATTTTAGAGCCCTCAGTTGGTTCTTTATCTACATTTCTCTCCTTTCAGTTTGCTTAGACGCCACGTTTGATGGGATGGGATTGGACCCAATCGGGTTCCTACTGGAGATGCCACAGAACACAACACAAAAAGGACAAAAGAGCAGGAGAAAATCAACACCTGGAGTCCAGATGTTTCTCTCCAAAATCTCAGAAGCAAACAGCTGTGTCAGTAGGAAAAGAACAAACACAAGAAATTTACTCACTGCTTCCTACGCTTATCACAGTGTCCAAAGCCAAGTTAAATCCAGCCTTAATCAGGAATTCCCTGGATAATTTTTTTCTTTTACAGGCTGTTGGAAAGTATTTGTTATTCCTTTGTGCTAATCTGTTTGTAAAATATACCGTATTTTTTGGAGTATAAGACGCACCGAAGTATAAGAGGCACCTTAGTTTTGGGGGAGGAAAACAAGGAAAAAAGGCCTCTGCCTCCAAGCAATTTGCCAAACAGCAAACAGCAAACAGCACAGATGACATACACTGTTTGCTGTGTATTTCTGTGCATGTGTGCCTGACCCACAGAAATAGCAGAGAATTGGAGAAATGTACATTATGCCAGAAAGTTTTCTTAAATGTAGTCACACTAACTCCTCCTGATTATTTAAATAGGTCTACTCCAAGGTAACTAAACTCTAATACTAAACAGGACACTGTTACATTTCAGACTATACTTGTACAGAGCTGTTAAAATTAATTAAAATTTCTGGAAGTATACGTTATTCTCTATTATTTAAAAGAAGATACAATAGCACTGGGCCTCTTCAGAGCAAGCATTTATTTTAAAAAGCTTCTTTATTTTGTTAAGTTGTCTAGATTTACAGGGGTCTCCAACCTTGGCAACTTTAAGACTTGTGGACTTCAACTCCCAGAATTCCACAGCCAGCAAACAAAGCTTTGCTAACAAAATTCTGGGAGTTGAAGTCCACAAGTCTTAAAATTGCCAAGGTTGGAGACCCCTGGCTCTAGAACAATAATAAAGCAGTCTTTAAAAAATAAGTATAATAATTTGAACATTCTACAGACATTTATAGTTATTCACTTACCCCCTTGCATTCAGTTCAGCAGAAAATAAAAATCTGTGTGTCTCTCCCAGCTATTTGCCTCTTTGCAAGCTAGTTTCACTTTCATTTTAGCATGTGGCAAATCAGCTGTAGGTCGGGAATCTGCTAATCACTTGCTTGGCTTTACAGGCTCTTCCCTCTTTGCTGCAAACAGGTAAATTGCTGGAAGACAGAGGCCAACGGGTGGGGGTGGCTGGGGCTACATTCGGTATAAGACGCACCCAAGTTTTCACCCTCTTTTTGGGGGTAAAAAGGTGCGTCTTATACTTCGTACGGTAGTTTAGAAGACTTTTTTTTATATATAAAAGGGAACATTTTGACCAGTGAAAAAACTCAGCAGAGGCTTAATGAACTGTGGCTAAATAGCCTAGAGAAAAGAAAAAAAAATAGAAACTGGCTCAAATCTCACTTAATACAGCAGATTCGCATACCTAGGTCTGCGTCTGTGCTTTTCTTCATATCTTTTTGGAGCTTCTTCGTTTGATCTTCCAACCTAAAAATAGAAAAAAAAAAACAGTTTTGTTTGAAAACGCATATAATTAAAGCTCTCGCTCTCAGTGCGAAACAAACTCCAAATGACAAGAAAGGAGGAACAGAGGAGAAGTCAGCTGCTGGATTTTGATCTGTGATACGTAGGAGCCAACAGAGGAGACCAGAAGAGGACAAAACACAGGGAATATATGTTCCGTGGCCAACGTGATTAGGAAGAATCATTGGAGATCATCGGACATGGAAGTTTTAGTAAACAAGAATTCTGCTTTTTCCATCCATTTGTCATGGAGGACTGAACTTCTACAAGCACTTAGCCCAGGAGGGCCAACACACCTGGACCAAAATTGCTCCTTCTCTGAAGAGGGATATGCACAGATGGTGACTGCCGACTGTCTAGTTGTATCCTTTTGTTCCTTTTTAACATGAATTGCACATGCAACGAACTGCAGTAGAAGCAGGCGGTCCTTTGATCTCCCCATGGATATCCTGCTTCTGCAGATTTTATTTTGTACATGCTTTGCAAAGAATCATACAGAGCTCCCAAAGCAACTGTCATACTTAATGTGACAGAAGAGGGAACGTACTGCATACCTGGGGAGTCATTATGTTAATGTAAATCAGTTCAGGCTTTTTCTTGGCCCTGATAACTTGCTTCTTTGCTTTTCAATTTACAACATTTCTGCACCTCCACAATTACATCCCCCGAGGTGGCTTACAAGTCTAAGAATAGTGAAAAACCCATAAGCATCATACTAATTCTACACGTATCAGTAAAACGGACAGCAGCTCCAGTGTCAACTGTAGAAAGCAAAGTGTAGATACTGGTTTCCAAAGGTTGGTTGGAAAAGCCGTATTTTCAACACATTTTGACATGAGTCTAATGTGGGGAAGTTTCTCTCTCTCTCTCTCTCTCTCTCTCTCTCTCTCTCTCTCTCTCTCTCTCTCTCTCTCTCTCTCTCTCTGTGTGTGTGTGTGTGCGCGCGCGCCTCTCTCTCTCTCACACACATCTATCCATCCATCATATATCATCTCTCTCTTTCTATCATCCTCTGTCTGTCTGTCTGTCTGTCTGTCTGTCTGTCTGTCTGTCTGTCTGTCTGTCTGTCTATCTATCTATCTATCTATCATCTCTCTCTTTCTATCATTTATCCATCCATCATCAATTCTATCATCTATCTATCATCTATCAATCAATCAATCAATCTATCTATCATCTATCTACCTACCTATCATCTATCCATCATCTCTCTTTCTATCATCATCTATCCATCCATCTATCAATTCTATCTATCTATCTATCTATCTATCTATCTATCTATCTATCTATCTATCTATCTATCTATCTATCATCTATCCATCTATCATCTCTCTCTTTCTATCATTTATCCATCCATCATCAATTCTATCTATCTATCTATCTATCTATCTATCTATCTATCTATCTATCTATCTATCTATCTATCTATCATCTATCCATCTATCATCTCTCTCTTTCTATCATTTATCCATCCATCATCAATTCTATCTATCTATCTATCTATCTATCTATTTATCTATCTATCTATCTATCTATCTATCTATCTATCTATCTATCTATCTATCTATCTATCTATCTATCAATCTATCTATCTATCATCTATCCATCTATCATCTCTCTCTTTCTATCATTTATCCATCCATCATCAATTCTATCTATCTATCTATCTATCTATCTATCTATCATCTATCTATCTATCTATCTATCTATCTATCTATCTATCTATCTATCTATCTATCTATCTATCATCTATCTACCTACCTACCTATCATCTATCCATCTCTCTCTCTCTTTCTATCATCATCTATCCATCCATCTATCATCAATTCTATCTATCTATCTATCTATCTATCTATCTATCTATCTATCTATCTATCTATCTATCTATCTATCTATCTATCTATCCATCTCTCTCTCTCTTTCTATCATCATCTATCCATCCATCTATCATCAATTCTATCTATCTATCTATCTATCTATCTATCTATCTATCTATCTATCTATCATCTATCTATCTATCTATCATCTATCTACCTACCTACCTATCATCTATCCATCTCTCTCTCTCTTTCTATCATCATCTATCCATCCATCTATCATCAATTCTATCTATCTATCTATCTATCTATCTATCTATCTATCTATCTATCTATCTATCATCTATCCATCTCTCTCTCTCTTTCTATCATCATCCATCCATCCATCCATCCATCCATCCATATCTATCTATCTATCTATCTATCTATCTATCTATCTATCTATCTATCTATCTATCTATCTATCTATCTATCTATCATCTATCCATCTCTCTCTCTCTTTCTATCATCATCCATCCATCCATCCATCCATCCATCCATCCATATCTATCTATCTATCTATCTATCCATCCATCCATCCATCCATCCATCCATCCATCCATCCATCCATCCATCCATCTATTTTATCCTCAGATATACACTAATGTGATGCTGCAAACATTCATAAAGGTGTTGGTGTTGGTGGTAGGACCGTCAGAATTTTGAATCCAGGTTGTAAATACCCGCTAGGAAGATCCGTTGTAATTTTGGATGGTTGCTAAGCAACTGGCTATAAGTTGAGGACTACCTGTACCACTGAAAAGGCATCCAGGCAAATCCCTGTTCCCAAGGATACTCCCCAGTAGCTTACAGAACAGAAATCGAGTAAGAGCACAAATGGAATTCAGTATGCAGGAGGTGAGCATATAAATAACTGCATATGCTCTAAATGCCTGCAGTTTCTATCATTGCTCTTAACTTCTATCTTTTGTGGAAGTGCCAAGACACTGGATTCTGTTCATTTCTATACGTTGTCTAGAAGCATTTGTTGCATATTCACCGTGTAATTAAACAGATGAATTAATTAGTGTGCAATTAACTAATTAAACCAACATGGATTTGGGAGACCTCTCTATATTCTCCTTGTGTGTAAACAAACATTCGTATTTTCCAAGCGAGGAATTAAAAGAAGTGGCTCAAACTTTCTCTTGGGAGAGAATTTGTCGAACGGAATTCCTGTCCAACCGAGCCAGTAGCAGGAACTGCATCAAACAATGAAGAAATAAGAGAATTCTTGGAGCTTTTCTCTTCAGACTGCTGAAAGCTGATCAATTACCGTATTTTTCGGAGTATAAGACGCACCTTAGTTTTTGGGGAGGAAAATAGGGGAAAACAATCTGCCTACCAGGTATTCATCTGGCTAGTGTCCTTAGTCTGGTCAGCTTCAGCACATTATTTTATCCCCTGGTTAGGACTTAAAAAAACCTTCTTCTGAGAGAGTAACAATGAAAGAGCCTGCAAGCCAGTAAGAGCTGGGAAGATCGTTAGCACCTGGTTAGGGCTAGAAAACAACTTCTTTGGAGCAAGTAGAGCAATGAAAAAAACCCTGCAAAGACTTAGGGCTGGAAAAACATTCTTTGGAGAGAGTAACAATGAAAAAGCCTGCAAGGTAAGAGCTGGGAAGATCTGTTAGCACCTAGTTAGGGCTGGAAAAAAAAGCTACATTCAAAGTATAAGATGCATCCAAATTTTCAGCCACTTTTAGGGAGGAAAAAGGTGTGTCTTATACTCCAAAAAATACAGTAGGTGAGAACAGTAGAAAGAACATTACTGTAAGTCCTTTGTATCTTGAAGACTGCTGACATTATAACATTAAATAAAGGTAGATTGATTTGCTGAGGGGAAGGAACAGCTCAGGTAAACTTGTATGTCTGTTGTCCCTCACACAGTGAACACTGCAATGGTGTCTTATGGGATTATTATGATTTGGGAAGGCTGGAGGAAGATGGCTCCTTACTTGGTTATAGTTGACTCTTATCCTGATCAATATAACCAGGTTTTTTCAACACTGTACAACTGTAGGGAATTTGGACTTCAATTCCCAAAATTCTTCAAGCAGCCATGCTGGGGAATTCTGGCTGAGGAAGTCTGGGAGTTGAAGTCCACACGTCTTACAGTTGCCAAGGTTGAGAAATATGAATAAAAGGTTCATATTCTCCTGTGTATTGTTCAAATACAAGGCGGAAATGGGAAACAATGGCTACCAATGAAAAACAAATCCGATCCTGAAATGAAGGACTCAAGACTAAACCAAGATATGTACTCAGAAGTAGCAACTTAGGAAGCCAGGATGATACCTGGATCAAATAGACAATTCCAGAAAGACCAATGAAGCACAGGTGACCCTGAAAAAGGAACAAGCCAGCTTGGTGTCGTAATAGTTTAGAACTAAGTTCCAGCTATTTCATATTACAAAATTCCTACACGGAAGATACTTTCTTTATGTAAGTAGTAACATGGTACAGAAAGTCCTTGACTTAAGGACCATAATTGAGCCCAGTTGTAAGTTGTGATCGTTATTAAGTGATCATTAAATCCATTTCAGCCAATGGGGAGGGTTTTTGCCAGAAACAGGAAGTCATTGTCAGAAACTGGCAAAAAAAATATGTTGAAAATCACGGTCATAAGACTGCAGGACAATGCAAACGGCCGTAAAAATGAGCCACTTGCCAGACACCCGAAATGAGAATCATGTGACCATGGGTGTGTGAATGTGCCTGCAGGCATCGTGTTAAGGAGAATAAATCTCCATAGAGGCGATGTTGATCTTTCTCTCGGAACTCAGACATTTAGAAATAAAGCCGAAGTTAAAAGTCTAATAGAAAATATTTATTTCGGTACAAAAACAATAAATTCTAAATAGTTACATTCTTGCTAATTAAATGCGACCATTCCGGTCAGAGCCAAACCACAAGAGAATAATGGAGAATCAGGAATGCACACATGCGCAGGAGATCACATCACGTGTTCTGCTTGTAATGGAATGTGCCATAATATTAGGATAGGGGTGCATCACCCTGCATAGACATACAACTGACAATATTCACTACGTGACACATCGAAACCTCAAAACTAGCTCGTAAGTATCTTTTGGGAGGTCCATCATAACTTCAAACAATAGCTAAGCTATTGGTTGTTAAAGTCAGAACTCACCGTATATGTACTGGATCGTGTGCAGCTAATTATAAATATGGACATGTACCATACAAATAATGAGATGCTGTCACAGCATCAGCAGAAGCAGCGACAGAGACATTAAAGGCAGAGATATTGTAGTTCACAAAATCGTCTTAGGAACTAATAAGTACATGAACACCTCTACCTTTTTAGTCTTCCAGAAGGTTGTAAAGACCTATTGAGCTAAGATGGCGGTTGAGCTGTGACTGTGAGGATGTTTGGTTTGGTACTTGGAGGAAGGGCATTTTTGTTTTTTTACCATGTTTTATGGATTTGTGAACTGCCTAGAGTCAATGTATGAGGTGGGCGGCCACACAAGTCCTTGCTCTGACCTAGGCTTCACCAAATCATGAAACAGACTCCTTGTCCCGAAAAACCCCTTTTTATTTGGCTAATGTGAATTCTTAGCATTCACACCCAGCAAAGTCCCGGCAAATAGTCTTTCAAGGGTGAGTTGCAAACACAGACCTTATCAGTCCTTGGATAGTTGCCAGCAATGCTGAACAAGGAAATACTTGGCAAGGAGTCTCTCAGATAAGCAAATCTTCACACAAATGAACTAATTGTCTCCTGCAAACACCACTCCCCTTTCGCTCCTATTTATTTCTTATGGGAGTGGCCATTCAGCGTCCCCTTGTGCCTTTACTCCTGAGTCGACCTCTGTTCCTTAATTGTTCCCTTCTCCTGATAGCTCTGCCTATGCGCACATCGGGAACAGGCTCCAGCAGTTCTTCAGCCCCACTTATCTCCGACTCCGAAGGCAGCTGATAACTGTCGGACGGCCCTGGCCCAATCTCTGCCTCTGACGCAGAGCACTCACCAGAGCCTTCCCCAGACTCCAGGACTGGCCCATGTTCCTCCCCAACCTCCTCACTGTCCGGGTCTGCTGCCAGCTTTGCTGGCCGCTGGCGGGCCACAACAGTCCTGTAACTAACTAAATAAAACAACTGTTTGTGAGAAGATCGGCAACTCTGGAAGTGAAGTTGCCCTCTAGGTCTCTCTGGGTAGCCTCATTTCCATCCTACTTAGCCTTTATAGGAACAGTAAACATTAAGAACCGGTGCTTAAGTTATCTTGTTTCCTCTCCTCTGGGTATCATGTCATTTTTGATTACAGGCAATTTCTTATTTATTCTGTAAACTGCTCTGAGAGCTTGTCAGACTGAAAAAGGAACATAAATGGAAGGAAGAAAGCAACGTAAGGAGAAAAGAGCCAAGAAAGAACACCCACCCGAATGAAATGACTAAGAATACTTACTGTTGAAGCTTTCCATATTCCCGTTCAAAATCTCTCTCAACCTGCGAGAGGAAAAAGAATGCAAATTATGCTAAAAATCCAGGGCTGCAGTTATTTTTAAAAAAAATTCTACCCAATGCCCTGAGGATTTCTTTTTCCAACTGCAAGAACAAGCTAGGCTACAGTCAGCCATGTATCAGGGGCTCTCTAGATGTTGGGCCTCAATTCCCACCGTGACCCACCGCTGCACAATATCAGTTGGACTTGGACTTCAAGCATCTAAAGAGCCATATGTTACCTGTCTCTGGAGTAGATAGCAGAATCAGAATCAATCGTTATTGCAGTCACAGACCAGCACAACAGTTAAGGATTAAAATAGCAATAGCATTTAAGACCTATATACCGCTTCACGGTGCTTTCCAGCCCTCTCTAAGCGGTTTACAGAGTCAGCCTATTGCCCCCAACAATCTGGGTCCTCATTTTATCCACCTCGGAAGGATGGAAGGCTGAGTCGACCTTGAGCCTGGTGAGACTCGAATGGCCAAACTGCTGGCAGCCGGCAGATAAAATAAATACATTCCCTAAAAACGATTGGAAAATAGCTAAGCAAAGTAACGATCTGAGTAAGGGTCTTTAGTTGTTTAGGTGTCTTTTTTCCTTACGATCATTGCAACAGCACAAAATTTTGCTACTGCTCAAGGGGTGGCTGGATTTGAACCCTGAAGGAGATGGTTGACGTAGAAGTTATCGGAGCTCTCTAGAAATCTCTCTAATAGAGGGAGAATGTATGTTGACCTGATATCCCTGTAGAACGTCCAGTGCAATAGGACATGTGAGGTATTTTCAACTTCCCCATTGTCATATGTATGTATTCGCTCAGCTATTGGGGTTTTTAATCATACCTGCCCTGCAGGAGTGTTAAAAGAAGCTATAAAGTCTGGTTCTAAAAAATGCTTTTCTACTCTTAGGAAAAGTCAGGTCTTTCAGATACTAGATATCGCATTATAATCTTAATGGACTTCAAGTCTTGGATCTACAAGAGAGTTAGCAGAATCAGGAACAAAGCCAGCTTTACATTAAATATACATTTAATGCATAACTAAGGAATTCATTGGCAACAAACGTGCCCCAAATATCATATGCTGGGTGGGTTAATCCCTCTGTTCTGATTTAGAAGCTATTTGACATTTAGGGCAGAAAAGTTAGGAAGTTTATACACTAAGTGGTGTAGGGTTTCCTGCCTAAGCAGGGGGTTGGACTAGAAGACCTCCAAGGTCCCTTCCAACTCTGTTATTCTATTCCAGTGATGGCGAACCTATGGCACGCGGAGCCATATCTGCCGGCACGCGAGCCGTTGCCCGAACTCAGCTCCAGTGCGCATGTGCATGCCCGCCAGCTGATTTTTGGCTCGCGCAGAGGCTCTGGGAGGGCGATTTCGGCCTCCGGAGGGCTTCCAGGATGGTGGGGGGAGTGTTTTTGCCCTCCCCAAGCTCCAAGAAAGCCTCTGGAGCCTGGGGAGGCCGAAAAATGGGCCCACCGGGCCCACTGGAAGTCGGGAAATGGGGGAGGTCACGCATGCATGTGCAGGAAGGTGGGGCAAGTGAAGAGCTTTGAATTATGGGTGTGGGCACGCACGCGTGTGCAATAACGCGCACTCGCACTATTTCGGCACCCGAGGAAAAAAAGGTTCACCATCACTGTATTCTAATCCAAGAGCTTTGGCCGGCCAGGATCATTTTCACTTTTGGGGTTCTGCTAAGACCAAAGGTAGTGGTGGTGCTTGGTTTCTGAACAGATGATAACAATGGCTGGTTAAAGAACTAGGAATGCTTTGTTACTAACTATGAAACATTTTGCTTTTCTGGTTTACTTTTCTTGCTTAATTTCACTGATGAAATATGAAGATGTTCTGCCTGAATGGGGTTTGGTAGAGATGATGACCCCAACTTTCAGAACTCTGGACAGTTGCTCCTATTTGTCCTGTCAAAAGAAAATCTATCCTTGTTTGATCCATTTGATAAGGGCTTTTTTTTTTTTTTTGGTCCTAATCAAGACTTAGCCAAAGTTCGACCTTTTGTGCTTCAAAACTGAAGTCTGAATCTTCCCAGCAGGACTGGAAATGAATACAGGATTATCCAGGATGCTTAAGGCAGCATCTCTAACTATGATCAGTGTGATTGCTTTGATCTATATTGCTCTTATTTTTTGTTTGCATATATTTCCCTACTCTTGTTTGCCTACAGAAGAAGAATCAAAAGAGTGACTAATAAAGCTTGCAGTAATTTGTAACGTTTAGTGTGTTCCAGCGTTCTAAGCCCATCTTGATTAAACTGCTAGGAGCATCGTGCTGTCAATTCGAGCTCATATTGAAATGCAGTTTTGTTTGCTTTAATATCTCCCTGCTTGGGTGTTCTTCTCTTTCCGTAAAAAGGTGCGAAAGAAAAAGTTCAGCCAGGTCTACCGAAAGGCGAGAGGACAATTTATTGACTTTCTTCCAAGAGATCTCAAAGCGTTATGTTCCAGCGGTGAAATCTACTTACCATCCCTACCGGCTCGCTTCACTCGCACACGCACCGCCATCACACACGCTTTTTAACCCTCTGCGCATGCGCAGAGGGTTAAGAAAAAGAAAATGGCGACGTCCGGGCAGGTGGGAGGAGCCTCACGCTGCCGCTGCTACCAGTTCTCCGAACCACCGGTGGCCGCCGCTACCGGTACGCCGAAACCGGTAGCATTTCACCCCTGGTATGTTCCGTTTTACAACCGGCCAAGGTCAAACTTGGAGTGTGAGTTTTCCAAACTTTTTGGTCATCTAATTCAGAGCGAAGAACACTGGAATGAGATCGGGAAGGACCAGTGGTGAAATCCAATTTTTTTTACTACCGGTTCTGTGGGTGTGACTTGGTGAGCGTGGTGTGGCTTGGTGGGCATGGTTTGGTGGGCGTGGCAGGGGAAGGATACTGCAAAATCTCCATTCTCACCCCACTCCAGGGGAAGGATACTGCAAAATCCCCATTCCCTCCCCACTCCTGGGGGAAGGATATTGCAAAATCTCCATTCCCACCCCACTCTGGGGCCAGCCAGAGGTGGTATTTGCCAGTTCTCCGAACTACTCAAAATTTCCGCTACCGGTTCTCCGAACTACTCAAAATTTCCACTACCGGTTCTCCAGAACCTGTTAGAACCTGCTGGATTTCACCCCTGGGAAGGACCAATCTATCTTTTAAATTTCCCCTTTTCAGATTACCGTCATCAGCCGTTAAAAGTCTTCCGGATGAAAATGATTTCCCACATCTGTACATAACATATATATATATATATATGTGTGTGTGTGTGCCTATTTTGGGTCTTCCCGTTTTCTCCTCCATGTTTAAGGTGATTCTACGTACTCAGCCGGTTTCAAAGTCTGCCAAGCACATCTCAAAGGTAGCATCAGTTGAACCATGTTTACATATTATTTCTTAACAACATTTCCCTTAGTAATTTACGCCAAGCCACCATCATCATCAAGTTTCCAATCCTAAAGGCCCGGATCTCAAAATAACTTGCCGTGCCCCCTTAACCTCTGAAGGAAGAAATTTTAGGGTCTCTGAAAGCAACAGTTTAAAGGCAATTCTGAATTCCGCTTTGCTGCTCTGGAGGAATTAAGTATGGCCAATGCTGGCTGGGAAAGTTTAGAAAGTTGGAACTCCAGGCTGCTTAAAGTTACACATATCTAGGAAACACAGATCTAGAAGCTCAGGAGATAGTATTAACGCACTTTGCTTCCTCTAAAGAAAAGGCTTTTGCGTCGTCTTGTGTTACTGAGCTACGAAAGGAACGGCAATTTTCAGAATTCCAAGCAATCCTGGCCCTCTGTCCATTTTCTATTCCAACCGCTTCTGCCCACCGCAATTGAGGAATACCTAACGAAACCCCATCCCACCCCCATCCCCAGGCGCATTTCATCTGCTGGATTTTTATTGCTGCTTTGTTTAGTTTTGTGTGTTTGTTGTTGGTTTTTTTTTTAAAAAAAAAATCTTTTTAATTGTAGGCTGCCTCGGGAACACTGCGCTGCTGAAGGCACAGGATATAAATATAGTAAATAAATACATAGCTTGATGGCAGAAGCACATATTTTGGGGGAAGGAAAACGCCAAGGTTCAGTTCCCAGCATTTGAGCTAAAAAGAAACTGCCAGTAACAGGACCAAGAAAACCTGGATGTCTGGATTTGGAGCAGCTTGGCTGGCAATCCGAAGAGACAGCACCGAGTTGGAGGGACCAGTGATAGAAAAGGAAAATATATCCATGGCACCAATATCACTACTAGGATTTTATGCGGACTTGGTAATATATGTATTGTTTACAAATAACTAAACAATGCATGAGCAAATTGCACACTCATATTTGTCACTTGATGTCTATCCTAACAGTATTTCTGATGCATGGAGGGATGAGGACAACATTTCTAATTGACTCCACAGTTTTCAAAATATATATATAATAATCTGGAAACTCTGAGTCATAAAGGACACTCGGAATCCCCTGCTGAGATTCTAGAGAAATGAATGGGGGTATTGGAAATTCTAGGACATATTGAAATTTGTTGCCATCTTCCAAAATACAATTAAGAATAAACAATTCCCACAAGAGGTTTTAATGTATCTAATTGTTATGATACCCAACCATAAAGGCAACAGTGTCGTGCATATGGATTCATTTAATCAGCATAATTAACCGTGAACAAATGAGCTTGATGTGCCAGATATCATTATAGACACCTTTTAAGCATGATATCGATCATTTAATACTTGGAATGCTAAAAAGGTGCTTTGGCATTTCAATGCAGGAGACAAACGAGTAAGTAGAAAACCACGCCCCTTACCAACACTGGAAGGGTAAGCTACTATATATAAAACCATGGAGCAAACCCTTCACTCGTTAGCACTGATGACGTTACTTAGTTGGGTAATGAAACGTCTGCAAGCAAACAACCATGATGGACTCCATAGTTCAACCCTGAGCTTCAGATATTCTCTTTTACAAGTGTTATGTCCTCTTGGGAGTTCTATTAGGACAAATGTGTAGCTTCTCTCAAACTTTTTTCAGACGGTTAGAAGAGATGCAATAGGTTTTGTGAGATGGGCAATTGAGAGAGAAGGAGAAAGGACATGCCAGTGAATGAATACTGTTGACGAGTTCTTGGATCAAGTCTTTGGATTTAGCAAGTCTGAACACACGTTTCACTAAACCAGTCTATCCACACATTTCATTAAAATCGGAGGATCTTTTTATTTCCAGTTAACAGTCTTTGAGACTATAAATGCTGTTTCCAAAGCATTACTTAACAACTTCAGGATTTTACAAGTGAGAACCAGTGAGCAAAACAAAAAAGGTACCAAAAGACAGAATTTGAGGATATATGATGTACCAGCTTTGCTAAGCCAACCAAGTTCAGGTGATCCTAGGTAAACTGCCTTGAGGTCCGTGCAGCCTATATATTTAAATCAAAAATATAAATTAAAAACCACCGCTTAGATATTATAACTGCTACTCATATATTCACTGATCCTGGGACCCAAACAAATAAAAGCATAGCAAGAATGCACACCCTGAGAAATGTAAGGTTCTACAGTTAGGCAAGAAAAACAAAATGCACAGGTACAGTATATGTGGTACCTTGCTCAACAGTAGTAACTGTGAGAGGGATCTCGGAGTCCTAGTGGACAACTGTTTAAATATGAGCCAGCCGTGTGCAGCAGCTGCCAAAAAAGCCAACACAGTTCTAGGCTGCATTAACAGAGGGATACAATCAAGATCGTGTGAAGTGTTAATACCACTTTATAATGCCTTGGTAAGGCCACACTTGGAATGCTGCATTCGGTTTTGGTCGCCACAATGTAAAAAGGATGTTGAGACTCTAGAAAGAGTGCAGAGAAGAGCAACAAAGATGATTAGGGACCTGGAGGCTAAAACATATGAAGAACGGTTGCAGGAACTGGGTATGTCCAGTTTAATGAAAAGAAAGACTAGGGGAGACATGATAGCAGTCTTCCAATATCTCAGGGCTGCCACAAAGAAGAGCGAGTCAAGCTATTCTCCAAAGCACCTGAGGGTAGAACAAAAAGCAATGGGTGGAAACTAATCAAGGAGAGAAGCAACTTAGAACTAAGGAGAAATTTCCTGACAGTTAGAACAATTAATCCGTGGAACAGCTTGCCTCCAGAAGTTGTGAATGCTCCAACACTGGAAGTTTTTAAGAAGATGTGGGATAACCATTTGTCTGAAGTGATGTAGGATTTCTTGCCTAAGCAGGGGGTTGGACTAGAAGACCTCCATGGTCCCTTCCAACTCTGTTATTATTATTATTATTACTTCCGCTACGTTTCTATGTATTTAAAAAAACACATGAATATAACTCTTTATCAAGTCAGATTACAACATATTAAAAGAATGAACATTGAAAGTTCCTTGGTTAAGCCAATCCATATATGTATATTCACACATCACCTGACTTACCTATTTAAGAGAACATTGTTATATGTGATGGGACCAATCTGGTACAATTTTCCAGTGTGAAAACCACTTTGCGTACTTAGTGCCATCTCACTTTAAACCAGGGTGCTCCTTGGGGTCAAAATGAACCCCAAGGATTGATGGGGACCACCCAAGGGTGCAATGCAGGGGTGGGTTCCTTACCTTCCCTACTGGTTCACATTGCGTCGGAAGTCCGTGTTTTGCGTCACGTCGGGGAAATGACCCTCTGAGCATGCGCAGAAGTCTTTGAGCATGTGCAGAGCGTTCCTTGCCAGCTGCTTTCGAGGAGCGGCGACCGGAGGACCGATTCGGGGGTGTGGCCAGCCGGCCGTCACTGCCGGTTCGGCGACAGGGGCAAATTTCCACCACTGGTTCGGGCGAACCGGTCCAAACCGGCAGCAACCCACCACTGGTACAATGTTGTGGCAATTGTGTTATTATTATTTGTATTATACTATTAGGTAAAGTAGTATTTATTAAATTATTTTCATATAACAAATGTTTGGATCAATGAACAATTTGAAACTCAGTGAAGGGGGTTGATGAGCTGAAGATTTTGGGGACTCCTGATCTAGAATCTGAGAACGTGTTGGTTCCCCTATAGCAGCCTCTGGATCAGTGACAGTTATGGTGCATTGGCTATTGCTACACAAGCCTCAAACATACCCGCAAGATTCAGATTAGCAGAGTTGGAAGGGACCTTGTAGGTCATCTAGTCCAACCCCCTTGCCCAAGCGGGAGACCCATCACCATTTCTGACAGATGGCAGTCCAGTCTCTTCTTGAAAGCCTCCAGTGATGAAGCTCCCACATCTTCTGAAGGCAACTTCTATTCCATTGAATACAGATTAGCAGAGTTGGAAGGGACCTTGTAGGTCATCTAGTCCACCCTCCCCCACCGAAGCAGGAGACCCATCACCATTTCTGACAGATGGCAGTCCAGTCTCTTCTTGAAAGCCTCCAGTGATGAAGCTCCCACAACTTCTGAAGGCAACTTCTGTTCCATTAAATATAGAATAAAAGAGTTGGAAGGGACCTTGTAGGTCATCTAGTCCAACCCCCCGCTTCTGCGCAGAAGCCACCCGGGTGGGTGGGCGGAGCCTCCTGCCGCCGGCGCTACCGGTTCCAAGAACCGGTCCGAACCGGGAGCAACCCACCGCTGACTTGTACCTTTGGAAAAACAAGAGAGACTCCAAGGTCTCTAAGCACTGAATGGAGGAGTGAACCTGTTCTTTTTTTAAGCACCCGCCAGTTCCGATTAGTCAGTCTTCGTGGCAGCACCTGACATCAACCCAGGGCGAATGAAAGAAGATGCCTTTCGGTCCCGCTACATCTGCAGTGCCGCTCAAAATAGACGTATTATCTTATTCCAGCACCTACTCAGGCATGTCCGCCCAGGAGGTTCCTGACTCCCACTTCTGTAAAAATGCAGGAAACTGACCCAGGCAAACAAAAGAAACCCATGGCATTGGATTACTTGTACCGACATGGGGGCTTTCCCCCACCCCCCAACAAATAGACTGCTGACGTTTTGAGCAGCTCTGAACTCTTTCCATTTGCCACATCGTGGTTGAATTCGCCAGTCTTCCCGCAGCCATCATGTGATTTGTCTGCACCGGTGTAGCACGATAGGTGATTTTCTGTCACTGTGTTTGAAAGCCAGGTTCGATGTTTATAGCTTAATGCTGTTCAACTCAATACCAAACTTGGGCAATATCTAGAATAAAAATGTAATGTAATATTTACAGATGTGTTTCCTTGGCAAAGACAAAGTTCCCAAATTCTTGGTCTGGTAGAAAACAGAGAGAGAGAAAGAGAAAGAGAAAGAGAAAGAGAGGGAGGGAGGGAGTGAGAGTGAGAGTGAGAGTGAGAGTGAGAGAGAGAGTGAGAGTGAGAGTGAGAGAGAGAGAGAGAGAGAGAGAGAGAGAGAGAGAGAGAGAGAGAGAGAGAGAGAGAGAGAGAACCAACCTCATGCAAATGATATATATCCCAATTGAAGCTAACTTTGAGCTGCTGGTTCCATGGCTGAACCAGATGGTTGAATTTTGGGACTTTTTAAAAATATTTTATTTAAAGAACAATTAAAAACAAACAAACATGCAAACAACAAGACATAACAAAGATCTAAATACGTAAAAGTTATGTACATAACGGATTATCCAGTTGAAACTATTTACATAAGGTCATTTCTTTATCCATATTTTTGGGACTTTTCTGCTGTTTCCCCCAATCCCTGCATTTGCAACTTCTTACCTAATGGAGGGTTCAGGAAAACTCAAAAGTTTGCACAACAATTTCTGCCCTTTTGATTGTTCCCCATAGAGCTATTATCTAAATAGCATGTTCCATGGAACAAATGAATACAGTTACTTTTATCTTTCCATAATCACATCTTTGCTAATAAACACATTAGTTGTTGCACCTACTCGTGGTTGGAAGGCTAGAGCAGGGGTGTCTAACCCTTGGCAACTTTAAGACTTGTGGACTTCAACTCCCAGAATTCCCCAGCCAGCTGGCTGGGAAATTCTGGGAGTTGAAGTCCACAAGTCTTAAAGTTGCCAGGTTTGGGGACTTCTGCTCTAGCGGTATGTATTCCATTTATTTGTTGTTTTTTTCCCCCTTTGAAAACGTTTCTTGGATGAGAAGCGAAACGTCTTCAAAAGAAAAAAACAAGAAAGTCCAGTTGCCTCTTGAAAAAAGCACCTTTGGGACAACCATGACCTGGATGACTGAGAATCTCTACAGACTTTCAGCTAAGCAATTTGGGATGAAGACCCTTGGAACGGTGTGGGACTAGGAATGGATTTCCAGAGGGAAAATTGCAGACTATAGGAACCATTTTGCACCACTCAGGTGACCCTAAGGACACAGACAAACCTCCAAGTGGCCTCAACAACTCTCAAAGAATGCAAATGACCAGCTGTCTGCAAGGAATACAAATCCTTCCATTCCCCAACATCCAGTCAGAGTTGAAGAAGCTTCTTGGATGAGAAGTGAAACGTCTTCAAAACAAAAAAAACAAGAAAGTCCAGTTGCCTCTTGAAAAAAGCACTATTGGGACTAGGAACGATTCAATACATTAGACACGATGACTTTAACAGATTTTAACAGATTCACAGAGTTGGAAGGGACCTTGTAGGTCATCTAGTCCAACCCCTCTCCCAAGCAGGAGACCCTACACCGTTTCTGACAGATGGCAGTCCAGTCTCTTCTTGAAAGCCTCCAGTGATGAAGCTCCCACAACTTCCAAAGGCAACTTCTGTTCCATTGGTTGACTGCTCTCACTGTCAGGAATTTCTCCTTATTTCCAGGTTGAATCTCTCCTTGATCAGTTTCCATCCATTATTCCTTGTCTGTCCTTTGGGTGCTTTGGAGAATAGCTTGACCCCCTCCTCCTCTCTGTGGCAGCCCCTCAAACATTCCTTTGAAGGACTGGAATTGAGGAGGCTCATTAAGATATAACTAATGTCTTTTTCAGCTGTATCTGATCATCTCCTAAAAGTGCTACTAAGCCACCCTGGGCATGAGATTTTCTTTCTTTCTTTTTTTTCCTTGCCTGCCTGGGGGAGGAAAAAAAAAACCCCTTTTAAGCCAAACCCCTCGCGCCTGTCTCTCCATAGTTGGAAGTTGGAGCTGGAAATAGCCCGTTGTTAATTTCTACTCAGGCTCCCCTCTGTGTGTGTGTGTGTGTGTGTGTGTTTGTGTGTGTGTGTGTTTGTGATCCAGACTTGTGAGTGGGAGAGCCTCTCCATCAAAACCACTTCCCTCTCAGATCAACAGTGGATCCAGCCATAAAGATGCCTCACCTTCCCACTTCCTGAAACATAATCTAAAGGCGAACATCTGGAAGACGGGACGCAGCACGGTTAGAAGAAATAAAAATGTCACTCTGTTTTTCCACTGCCGGCCATTTATTCTGCAAATGGCAGGAAACCAGCAGTGGCCACAAGCACGTTATAAAGAAGGTGTTTCGTCCCTCCCCGCTCCCTCGCCAAAGAGGCATGGCCTTAAGGACAGAGCTGCCCTGGCCAGAAGTATCCTCAGCCTTCAAAATACGTGCGTAATCTAACCTTTTATAAACATTTAAGAAGTGGCCGTCACTGTACTGTTTGCCAGTGGAGTTTAGAAGTGAATTGCGCTATGCCCATTCCATTCGTTGTCCTCGACGTACGGCCGCAACTGAGCCCAGCATTTGTGTTGCTAAGTGAGACATCTGTTGCAGGGGTGGGTATTCACTTACCTTCCCTACCGGTTTGCAAATGTGAGCATGTGCCCTTCCCCTGTCCCGCTTTGGCTGGCAGGGTGTGCAGGAGGGCATCCGTCCTGTCCTGTCTCCTCCCACACCCCCACCCGGCCGGCCCACAGAGGACAATTACAATGCTGATCTGGTCCTCCAAGAAATCTAGTTTGACACCCCTGTTCTATTAACTCTCTAAACTCTCTAAACTTCAAGAGTTTTCTGTCCTTTAACTCATCTTTTCACCTAAACTAAACAGCCTCATACCCTCTAGCCCAGGGGTGTCAATAGCACTTAACAATAGCACTTAGACTTATATACCGCTTCATAGTGCTATACAGCCCTCTCTAAGTGGTTTACAGAGTCAGCCTATTTGCCCCCAACAATCTGGGTCCTCATTTTACCCACCTCGGAAGGATGGAAGGTTGAGTCAACCTTGAGATGGTCAGGATCGAACTCCTGGCAGTGGGCAGAGGGAAGGAAGGAAGGAAGGAAGGAAGGAAGGAAGGAAGGAAGGAAGGAAGGAAGGAAGGAAGGAAGGAAGGAAGGAAGGAAGGAAGGGGAAAGGAAAAAGGAAGAGCAATAGCAATAGCACTTAGACTTATATACCGCTTTACAGTGCTTTATAGCCCTCTCTAAGCGGTTTACAGAGTCAGCATATTGCCCCCAACAATCTGGGTCCTCATTTTAACCACCTCGGAAGGATGGAAGGCTGAATCAACCTTGAGCCTGGTGAGACTCGATCTGCCAAATTGCTGGCAGCCGGTGATCAGCCTAAGCGGCCTGCAGTACTGCACTCTAACCACTGCGCTACCGCGGCTCATAGTCAAACTCAATTTCATTGAGGGTCACAGGGTTGTGTTTGACCTTGGGGTGGGGTCAGGGTGTGCATGGCCAGCTCGATGTCACTCATGTTGGGGGCACAAGCGGCCCTCCCGAGCTCCGTTTTCGCTGGCAAAGGGTTGCAGGAGGCCGTCGCAGCCAAAAACAGAGCTCCGTTTTTACTGGCAGAGGCACAGCGGGCCGGTCCTTTGCTGTTTAGATCTAAGCATCCTGCGGCCCGGATGCGGCCCACGGGCCTTGAGTTTGACACCCCTATTCTAGCCTATTCTCATAAGCAAGGCCCTCTAAAGCATTTGACTATGTACAATATTCCGGCTCCTCTTTTCTTTATGGTATGTGGGACAAGACAGTTGCAAATCGAGCCTTTTCCGTGTGCTTCTTCCCATTTTAAATCATGGACAAGTGGGATCCTTAAGAGGAGAACAAAGAGGTTTTTTTTTAAAGGGACGGTACAGATACATAGCTCAGAACTGAAAGTGACATCAGGCAATCTTACTGTACTAAAATAAAACACGCTTCATAACTGGGGTAGCAACTGGTGGTCAGGAAAGTACCTTTATATGGGAATAGGATGAGGAACCTGTAAGACCTACCGTATTTTTCGGAGTATAAGACGCATCTTAGTTTTTGGGGAGGTAAATAGGGAGAAAATAATCTGCCTACCAGGTATTCATCTGGCTAGCGTCCTTAGTCTGGTCAGCTTCAGCACATTATTTTATCCCCTGGTTAGGACTTAAAAAAACCTTCTTCTGAGAGAGTAACAATGAAAGAGCCTGCAAGCCAGTAAGAGCTGGGAAGATAGTTAGTACCTGGTTAGGGCTAGAAAAAAACTTATTCGGAGCAGCTTCAGCACATTATTTTATCCCCTGGTTAGGACTTAAGAAAACCTTCTTCTGAGAGAGTAACAATGAAAGAGCCTGCAAGCCAGTAAGAGCTGGGAAGATAGTTAGTACCTGGTTAGGGCTAAAAAAAAACTTATTCGGAGCAGCTTCAGCACATTATTTTATCCCCTGGTTAGGACTTAAGAAAACCTTCTTCTGAGAGAGTAACAATGAAAGAGCCTGCAAGCCAGTAAGAGCTGGGAAGATAGTTAGTACCTGGTTAGGGCTAGAAAAAAACTTATTCGGAGCAAGTAGAGCAATGAAAAAAAATTCTGCAAAGACTTAGGGCTGGAAAAACATTCTTTGGAGAGAGTAACAATGAAAAAGCCTGCAAGGTAAGAGCTGGGAAGATCTGTTAGCACCTAGTTAGGGCTGGGAAAAAAGCTACATTCGAAGTATAAGACGCACCCAAATTTTCAGCCACTTTTAGGGAGGAAAAAGGTGCGTCTTATACTCCGAAAAATACGGTAAATTGTTCCACCTACTGAGAATCTAAGTCTGCTATCGTCATCTTTTACATGAAGAAGCTGCCCAAACTGGAAAACAGTCCTGCTAGTTCCCCATTTCACTAAAGCAACATGGTTTTCATAAAAGACTTTGTGGGAACGAAGGAAGGAAATGCAGAAGGAGCGGGCATAAGAGAAGATCCAAAGAATAAAAGGGGACCACTCTAAGAAGCAATTCTGTATAGACTGAACGTTTAAAAAGATGCCGGCTAAATGGGGCAGGAGAATTAATCAAATTAGCTCAATTAATCAAATGAGGAATCTCAGACAATAGCAATAGCACTTAGACTTATATACCGCTTCATAGTGCTTTACAGCCCTCTCTAAGCGGTTTACAGAGTTCAGCATATTGCCCCCAACAATCTGGGTCCTCATTTTACCCACCTCAGAAGGATGGAAGGCTGAGTCAACCTTGAGCCGGTGAGATTTGAACCGCTGACCTGCTGAACTAGCAGTAGCCTGCAGTGCTGCATTTAACCACTGCGCCATCTCGGCTCTTTTACAAATGCTGAGTACACTGGCTAGGAAACGGAACAAAAGTCTTCCAGTTTTGATATCCTACCTAGGATGTCAGTGAAGAGTTTAGAGCAGGGGTCTCCAACCTTGGCAACTTTAAGACTTGTGGAATTCAACTCCTCAACATTGTTAAGGAATTTGTGCTCTTAAGCACGTGAACAGCGAAACGTGATGTTGCAGTTGATATGAGTTGATATGATTCAGTCAATAAACAGATACGTTTAAAGTATATACAAATAGTTTACTCAAAGAATTAGCAAAGTCCAAATAAGAAGTCCAAGTCATACACGTTAAGTCAGTCAATACGAAGAATCTTCTTACCAGTCTGTCTTTGTCTTAATTAGCAAAGATTACAGCTAACAAACAAATCTATACTATCACAGATAGTTACGCTATACACAGCAGCTCTTCACAGTACTTTCACAGACACAAAGTCAATTACTCAATAAATCAGCAGTGAATCAGCAGAGACAATCAGAAGAGAAAGTCAGCAGGGAGAGCGAGCCTGTTCTCTAGCTCCCTTTTATAGTAATCAGAAAGCTTACAATACATTTAAAGCAATATTACCTATATGCACATAAACATTGATTTGTGGCTTGTTTATATATTAGCAAACCCAACCGTTTGGACAGAGTCCTAACAAACATCCTCCAAGACGATCTCTGGGAGTTGAAGTCCACAAATCTTAAAGTTGCCAAGGTTGGAGATCCCCGATTTAGAGTAATCATCATTTCATAACTAAAAACATTTCTGGAAACAGATCAAACAAGCCCAAATGATCCCAGTCCCTGGGTTAAGAACAAGTTCTGTTTCCAGGTCAGGCTTTAACTCAACTGAATATGTAAGTTGGAACCAGTACCTATGAATGGGCCGTATTATTAAAAATAGTGGACAGCGTTCTCCTTCATAGTTGAGTTGAAGATCTGCTGAAGCTACACAAAGTTTTCACAAACTGCTGGAAACAGGCTGTGCGTTGAAAAATAGGTGACTTCAGCAATGCATGAAAACATTTGTTTTCTTCACCGTTTTCAATTCTTCAGCAATTTGTCGGCATGAGGAAGAAGCAGCATGCTCTCTGCAACTTGTAGTAATAGGCAGCCTATTTGTAAGCATTAACTGTCCATAAGTTGGACATTCTTAAACCAGGGATTGCTGTACAGCAGAATGACATTGAGTATAACCTATGACCCTTGTACCTATGAACCTTTGCTCATTTGGAAGTGTCAAGGCCACTCTAAAACATTTAAATCAAGACTTGATGTTCTCAAAACCTCTTCAACTTCAACTTCTACAATCTTGCTCTCTGTTCTGCAGGCTAGAACTAAGGGGAACTAAGATACAAAAGTTTATGGAGATTCTCAGTCATCCAGGTCATGGTTGTCCCAAAGGTGCTTTTTTTCAGGAGGCAACTGGGCTTTCTTGTTTTTTCTTTGGAAGACGTTTCGCTTCTCGTCCAAGAAGCTTCTTCAGCTCTGACAGGATGGTGGGGAAGGGTTCATGTTCCTTGCAGACAGCTGGTCATTTGCATCTTTTTAGAGGGTCGATGAGGCCACTTGGAGGTTTATCCGTGTCCTCAGGGTCACCTGATTCCTGTAGACTGCAATTTTTCCTCTGGAAATCCATTCTTATTCCCACACCTTTCCAAGGATGTTCGTCCCAAATTGTATGGCTAAAAGTCTGTAGAGATTCTCAGTCATCCAGGTCATAGTTGTCCCAAATGTGCTTTTTTTCAGGAGGCAACTGGACTTTCTTGTTATTTCTTTTGAAGACATTTCGCTTCTCGTCCAAGAAGCTTCTTCAGCTCTGACTGGATGGTGGGGAATGGAAGGATTTATACTCCTTGCAGACAGCTAGTCATTTGCATTCTTTTAGAGGGTCGTTGAGGCCACTTGGGAGGTTTATCTGTGTCCTTAGGGTCACCTGAGTGTGGAAGAATGTAAATCCTTCCATTCCCCACCATCCCGTCAGAGCTGAAGAAGCTTCTTGGATGAGAAGCGAAACGTCTTCAAAAGAAAAAAACCAGAAAGCCCAGTTGCCTCCTGAAAAAAAGCACCTTTCGGATAAGATACAAAACCTTAAGGCGGCAACAACAGCTTTCTCCTGTTATGAAACCCCAAGGCCACCGTCTGCCCAACACAAAGTGTCATTAGAGTGGAGCCTCCCAAAGCTTTCATGCTATTCTCACTCTGCCCAATTCCCAGAAGCCATGTAAGCCAAACTTGCTCTCCAAGGACATCATGGTTAAGAATTAATTTGCTGCTCATTAAGTAGAAAGAGTATCTCACTAGAACAGTTATTATATCCAGTTTATAGCTAGATTCAGAAACACTCACGATTGCAGACGGATCATGCCCGCTTAATTTTGGGCTGGACAAGGGGAACCTTTTCAGAAGAGATCTGGGGTGGGGTGGGGTGGTCCTGCAACTTCATATCACTTCAGCCTCAGCCAGCATGACTAATGTAGCTGAGCAACATTTGGAAAGCTAGATGCTTTTACCTTGCTTCCTCTACAGACAGATTTCCTTGTTGCACAAATAGCACATGAAGGTCCATGTTTGCACTCATTTGGGTGTGTTTGTGTGTGTGTGTGGGGGGGAATACCCCATGCCCTCTCCCAGTGCTTCAAGGTAAGACGATTAAGAACAGAATAACAGAGTTGGAAGGGACCTTGGAGGTCTTCTAGTCCAACCCCCTGCTTAGGCAGGAAACCCTACACCACTTCAGACAAATGGTTATCCAACACCTTCTTAAAAACTTCCAGTGTTGGAGCATTCACAACTTCTGGAGGTAAGCTGTTCCATGGATTAATTGTTCTAACTGTCAGGAAATTTCTCCTTAGTTCTAAGTTGCTTCTCTCCTTGATTAGTTTCCACCCATTGCTTCTTGTCCTGCCTTCAGGTGCTTTGGACAATAGTTTCACTCCCTCTTGTTTGTGGCAACTCCTGAGATATTGGAAGACTGCTATCATGTCTCCCCTAGTCCTTCTTTTCATTAAACTAGACATACCCAGTTCCTGCAACTGTTCTGACAGATGTGAGAGTTAATCTCACAGAGGAGATGTTTGATCTTTTCCCGGACATCAGACATTAGAAATGAAACCGCAGTTTAAAAGTCTAAGTAAAAATATTTATTTCAGTACAAAAAGAATAAATCCTCATTTGTTTACATCTCTGATATAAATGTGTGTCTTCTCTCAATGGAAGACAGAAGAAGGATAGAGCGGAGATTGGAATGCACACACATGCGTACAAGAACATATCAATCACGTGCTCAGGAATAAACCATTATATTGAATAGGGATGCATCTCCCTGCATATACATGTAACAGGCAATAATCACACCGTGACATGTTCTTTATATGTTTTAGCCTCCAGTCCCCTAATCATCTTTGTTGCTCTTCTCTGCACTCTTTCTAGAGTCTCCACATCTTTTTTGCATCGTGGCGACCAAAACTGAATGCAGTATTCCAAGTGTGGCCTTACAAAGTGGTGTTAACACTTCACGTGATCTTGATTCTATCCCTCTGTTTATGCTTTAGGCTGCCTCCAGAATATGAAACGGCATTGGGTGTATGTGTGCGCCTTAAAATGCCTTTTAAAAGCAACATGCTCTGAAATCCAAATTAATTCACACCCGGGCACTAAGCATTTTCAAGCTTCCTCTAATAAGCCTGCCTTTGGAAACAGTTATATTCAGTAATGCAAAGCAGGCCTCTTTCTCCATCTGCTCAGAAAAAAAAATAAAAAAAGAGGAACAAACAAGCCGTGGCTGAAAGAAGGAAGGAAGGAAGGCTGCTCAACCATCTCCTAGGAAAACCATGCCAGAGGGACAAAAGCCCCTCCTTCACACACACACACACACACACACACACACACACACACACACACACACACACACGCAGGGGAGGAGCGGGGTGCTAAGAAAGTAACAGGGATACAGATCCAGAAGATACCCAAAATAAGCCACCCGGCGCTGAGACTCCCCCTCAGTCGAGAGACCCATGGTCAAAGACAGAAGCAATTTCAGCTCACTCATGTTTTTTCCCCACCCACACGCCTATAAACATATTTTAAAAAAAACGGGGCTGGTTAATGTGTGCTGGCTTGAGTCATCAGCCATATGATCAAAGACAAGATTTTCTCCCCCCTCCCCCCCCAAAAAAAAGAAAAAAAAGGAGGGAGGGGGAAAAATAAACTGGTTTACTCACTGTCTTGGGCACGATCTGTTTCTTAGGCTGCCCGATCTTGAACGGAATCCTGGATTGGAAAAAGAGAAGAGAAAAAGGCAGGAATAAGACCCTTGGCAAAGAAAGCCAGCATGTCATGTTTAAAAATCACCTTTTCAAGGAGGGATATTGGGGATAAAATAAAATAAAATTGAGAGCCAAGGATCGCACGGGAGCCCCCATCTTTGCTCGGCAAACACAGATCCTCTCTCTTCCCCCCTTCCCCCCCAGCCACCACTAAATAGCCCCCCAAAAGCCAACTGCTTCTTTGACAGGACCAGAGCAGGGTGGCAAGATAATTATGAATACCGCAGGCCTGGGCAACTTTGGCAACAGCAAATCTCTGCATAATTTAAGCTGAAAAGCAAATTGCAGGGATCGAGGAATAAAACCACTGCAAATGTCTTGCTCATAATGATGAGGCACCTATCCTATCTGGAAGTGATCAGGATGGCAAATAACGGTCTACCTTCCCTTAAGGTCCTGTAGCAGAGGGGCCTCGGCTTCCCTCCGGAAGTTGTGGCTGCTCCATCACTGGAGGCTTTGGAAAAAAAGAGATTGCACGGCCATTTGTCCAGAATAGGGCAGGGGTGTCAAACTCAAGGCCCGGGGACCGGTTCCGGCCCGCGGGTTGCTTAGATCTGGCCAGCGGTGTCGCCCTGGAAACAGCAAAGGATCGGCCCACGGGCGGCCCTCCCGAGCTCCGTTTTCGCTGGCAGAGCGCTCAGGCCGCCACAGGCGCCACCGACACCAGTGGCATCCAGCTGGCCATGCCCCTGGCTCCGCCCCCCAGGGACCCCCAAGGTCAAATACAACCCTGATGTGGCCCTTAATTTATTTATTTGTGAGATTTATATACCGCCTCACAGTGCAAGCACTCTCTAAGCGGTTTACACCAGGAAGCAATGTATATTTATATTGCCCCCAACAATCTGGGTCCTCATTTTACCTACCTCGGAAGGATGGAAGGCTGAGTCAACCTTGAGCCGGTGAGATTTGAACCGCTGACCTGCGGATCACAGTCAGCTAAAGTGGCCTGCAGTACTGCCTCTAACCGCTGCGCCACCTCGCCTCTTAATAAAATCGAGTTTGACACCCCTGGTATAGGTTCTCCTGCTTGAACAGGGAGTTGGACTACAAGACCTCCAAGGTCTCTTCCAACCCTGTTATTCTATCTATGTCATGCTCCCTATTTAGGGTTTTACACAATTTCCGTTCCTTTTCAGTATATATATTCATTGATTTACAGTGACATTAACCTGGTGGACACTATAACTCACTCACACTCTCTCTTTCCACCCTCCACCCACCCAAGTGTATATACATACATATGTGCTTCAATCTCTGTGTATGCATGACGTACCACAAGATTTCAAGTAGACTTTTTTAAAAAAATGCAAACTTGTCTCATCTTTCTAGCTGTAAGCAACCTGTAAGGTCAAGGCAAGCTTTCTACATTGTAATGTCTTGAGTGCATTTTCAAATGTCAAATTTTTTTTTCAGCAACAGATGACTGGCATACTAACATGTTCAGTTGTATGTGCACGTAGATTCCAGCCAAGAGAACATTTTATTTCTTTACAAAATTTATATCCCTTCTTGTTTCCAAAGAGATTAAGGGATACGTATGGCTTTTACCTTCCAGACATCAGCCCTATCGAAGTCTGAATCTTCTGTGAATACTTTGGAATAGAGGCGTAGGAACCATTCTATAAATTAAAGATAATCTGTGCCCCTCTTCCATCAACCATAGTATGAACTCCTATGTGATGGTTGTTTAATGCTTCTAATTACCTTACAGAAGGGTGAGACTAGTAACAATGACATACCGTATTTTTCGGAGTATAAGATGCACCTTTTTACCCCCAAAAAGAGGGTGAAAACTTGGGTGCGTCTTATACATCGAATGTAGCCACACCCAGCCTTTGGCCTCTGCCTCCCAGCAATTTACCTCCTTGCAGCAACAGTGCAGAGCCTGATTAGCACAAGAAACTGATTATCAGCTTCCCGACCTACAGCTGATTCAGCACAGGCAGGCCACGTGCTAGAACTGAAGATGAAACTAGCAGCAAGGAGGCAAATTGCCGGGAGGTAGACTGCTGGCAATGTTGGACTGCTGAAACTCCAAGGAGGTAAGTCAATAACTATAAATGTCTATAGAATGTTCAAATGATTAGACTTTTTTTAAAGACTGCTTTATTATTGTTCTAGACAACTTAAGAAAATGAAGCAGCTTTTTAAAATAAACGCTTGATCTGAAGAGGCCCAATGCTATTGTATCTTCTTTTAAATAGCAGAGAATAACTATACTTCCAGAAAGCCACATCAAATGTAAAGATCTGTAAAAGTATAATCTGAAATGTAACAGTGTCCTGTTTAGTATTAAGATAAGGCAGCTGAGTTAAATCCTGACTTAGTCATGTTTGGAGTAGATCTATTTAAATAATTGGGAGGAGTTAGTGTGACTACATTTAAGAAAACTTTCTGGCATTAATATACTGCCATAATGTACATTTCTCCAATTCTTTGCTATTTCTATGGGTCAGACACACATGCACAGAAATACACAGCAAATAGTGTATATCATCTGTACTGTTTGCTGTTTGGCAAATTGCTGGTAGGCAGAGGCCTTTTTTCCTTGTTTTCCTCCCCCAAAACTAAGGTGCGTCTTATACTCCGGTGCGTCTTATACTCCGAAAAATACGGTAGTTACAGGCAAAAAATCTGTAATGAACAACTTACTGTATAAAGGTTTTGCACTAATCACAAATTTGCCCCACCTAGTTCTCCAGCACCTGGTTCAAGGCTGCACAACTTTTTTTTCTGAATTGTGGGCCACAACTGAGCATCTGAATAATGTGCAAGAGATGTGTCCCCAAAAACTAAGTTTTGAATGCATTGTGTTTTACATTTGAATTTAATCGAAATTAAGTATTGCTGCAGGTGGCTTTGAGTTGTGTGGCAGCACACCCTAATTTGTTCCAAATGTCGGCAGACTTTATTTATTTTAAGTAGCATTATTTCCACCTTTGGGTTTCAGGATGCTTTCAAGGGGAAATGAACCTGAGGAGATCTACTTCAAAACGATGGGCCGCATTGCTTGAGCTGTAACCGTGATGGCGAACCTATGACACGGGTGCCAGAGGCGGCAGGCAGAGCCCTCTCTGTGCGCATGCGCGCTGTCGCCAGCTGCTCTTCTGCTTTCCGATGTGCTGGCCAGCTGGTCTTCGCGGGTGCTGGAGCACCGGAAAACGGTTCAAAAAATGGCGCAAAACAGCCAAAAAACAGGCCGTTTTGGGGGGCTTTTGGGGGCCGTTTTGGGGGCTTTGGGGGCCGTTTTCAGGCCATTTTTGGGCCAAAAATGGCCTGAAAATGGCCAAAAAACCGCCCAATAATTGGCCATTTTTCAGGCTGTTTTTGGGCCGTTTTCAGCCCAAAAAATGGCCTAAAAAACAGTCTGTATTTTTTTGGCTGTTTTCAGACCGTTTTTGGGGCTGTTTTCAGACTATTTTCCAGGCCATTTTCGGGCCATTTTGTGGGCCAAAAACGACCTAAAAACTGCCCCAAAATGGCCTGAAAACAACTCAAAAATGGCCTGAAAAATACTGCCCAAAAACTGGCCATTTTTCAGGCTGTTTTTGGGCTGTTTTCAGGCCATTTGGGGGGCTGTTTTCAGACTATTTTCCAGGCCATTTTCGGGCCATTTTGTGGGCCAAAAATGGCCTAAAAACTGCCCAAAAATGGCCTGAAAACAGCTCAAAAACAGCCTGAAAATGGCAAAAAAACTGCCCAAATCTGGCCATTTTTCAGACTGTTTTGGGGCCATTTTCAAGGCTGTTTTCATGCCATTTTGGGTCGTTTTCAGGCCATTTTTGGCCCAAAAAGTGGCCTGAAAATAGCCCACAAAAATGGCCTGAAAACAGCCAAAAAAAACCAGGCCATTTTTCGGGCCAAAACCGGCCAAAAAATAGACATGTGCACGCCGGCCAGCTGGTCTTCAGGTTTGCAGTGCTCCGGCACCCGCACATGCAGGGGCGTTCCAGTTTGAGCACTCGATGCCGAAAAGGTTCGCCATCACTGAGCTATAACAAAACCCTCACATTTGCCTAGGACAGTGTTTCCCAAAGGGTGGTACGCGTACCCCCAGGGGTACGGGAAGAGTTTGGTGGGGGTACGCGTTGCACCGGAGTTTGGTGGGGATCACGTGGGAATATCCACTGCACCGTGCTTAGCTGCGCCCACAGAACAAGGAAAGAAATAGGCGCGTATCGCAGTTTTTACATGGGAACTGGGGCCATCGTACATCGTATCGCAACTCATTATGGCGGGAACTTCTGCGCATCCTTCGCGCAGCTCGGGTTCGGCCATTTTTAAACTGCGGGAACATTAACAGTTGACGTTGAGCCGCGGAGCTGTTTAAACGCCGGAGAATTGCAGTGTTATCTAACGGTACATTTTACCGGTTTATTTTATTTGAAAATAAACTTAAGGATTTAAATCAGTCTCGAAAAGTAATGCAGGGTTTGACGGGAGGTGACAATCAAAAAATACTAGAAGTTTCGTATCGTGTGTCGCTTTTAATTGCCAAATGTAGTGCAGCGGAAACCATTGGCGATAAATGATTTTGATATTTATTAAAGCATATGTTTTTTATGAGGAGTACTCAGCGTTATGAAAATTATAGAAGGGGTACACATATGTCAAAAGTTTGGGAAACACTGGCCTAGGAGAAGGCAAAGAGCAAAGATGGGAAAAGTGGGAACTACAGCATTGTTTTAAGAAAGCTCACGGTAAGGCAGTCACATAGGTCCGCAAAGCGAACTGTCAAACATTCGTTGGGAGATCTCTGTTAGTGACGAATCTCATTTTCATTGCCACTGAGAAAGAAGCAAAACTTGGCCATAAAAGTGGGTTTCAGCCCCTTTAATAGTGGAGTATTAAACTCCCTTCTCATAATGTATAGATTTCTACTGCTTCCTTTAACAGGTTTGTGGCAGTCAACAAAAGCGTCACCGGATCTGCAGCAGGAGGTCGAGAGAATTAGCCCCCCTTTCTCAAAATTCTGCTTCGATGCAGACATTAAAAATGGATATGCTTTTGTCAAGCCCATCTTGAAGCCCAAAAGTGGAAATAATGCTACTTAAAATAAAGAGCGTTGTTTATCTCGGCCAGCAGTTCACCACGCTCCTTACCGAATGCAGGCTCCAGTCAAGACTCCCAATGGCCAGGACATAAATGTTTCATTGCATACTTCTCCTCCAATACATGCGTGTTCTTTCGCCTCTAACAGAAGCCACTCAGCAAAGAACAAGAACAAGTTCAATATGATTTAGATGTAGGGAAATATGTGCAAGAGTATCTAGATATAGTCATGCCTCAAGGCAGCCTTAGAGGCAGAAGGGACCCAGATGGTCTTAGGAAAAACGCTTCCTCTTGCTTGGTTTTGGAAAATGGGAAGGGTCCATCCACTATTCCTTTGGCCTACTTCCATCCTACTCCTGCAGCAGGGTTGACGGAACATGATCTGAGGGGTCCTTGGTACTCTCTGGATTGGTTTTCTCGCAGATAGCAATAGCACTTAGACATATATCGCTTCACAGTGCTTCACAGCCCTCTCTAAGCGGTTTATAGAGTCAGCCTATTTGCCCCCAACAATCTGGGTCCTCATTTTACCAACCTTGGAAGGATGGAAGGCTGAGTCAACCTTGAGCTGGTCAGGATCGAACTGCTGGCAGTTGGCAGAGTTAGCCTGGAATACTGCATTCTAACCAGAGGGAGGGAGGGAGGGAGGGAGGGAGGGAGGGAGGGAGGGAGGGAGGAAGGAAGGAAGGAGGGAAGGAAGGAATAGCACTTAGACTTATATACTACTTCACAGTGCTTTACAGCCCTGAGCGGTTTACAGCCTCTTGCCCCCAACAATCTGGCTCCTCATTTTACTGACCTCGGAAGGCTGGAAGGCTGGAAGGCTGAGTAAATAGCAATAGCACTTAGACTTATATACCGCTTCACAGTGCTTTACAGCCCTCTCTAAGCGGTTTACAGAGTCAGCTTCTTGCCCCCAACAATCTGGGTCCTCAGTTTACCCACCTCAGAAGGATGGAAGGCTGAGTCAACCTTGAGCCGGTCAGAATCGAACTGCTGGCAGTCGGCAGAGTTAGCCTGCAATACTGCATTCTAACCACTGCGCCACCACGGCTGCTTTATTACCCAAAGTAGGTAACATCATCGGGGCTGGTAAGGAATAGGGTTTGCTCTAGCACTGATGATGTTACCTAGTTTGGGTAATGAAACGTCTGCAAGAAAACAACCAAGCTCAGAGAGCACCAAGGAGCCTTCAGTTTCTCTTCTGTCATCCTTGCTGGAGGACTAGGATGGAAGTGTGATGAAGGAATAGTGGATTAATTCTTCACATTTTCTAAAACCAAGGAAGAGGGGGGAGAGCACCAAAGACCCTTCATTTCAACCCTGGGCTACAACTATCCTCCTTTATCAGTACAACACAATCATTCTACAGGTAGTCCTAGACTTACAACAGTTCATTTAGTGACCGTTCGAAGTTACAACGGCACTGAAAAAATTGACAAGACCGTTTTTCACACTTATGACCGTTGCAGCATTCCCATGGTCAGGTGATTTACATTCGAATGCTTGGCTGGTTCACATTTGTGGTTCACATTTAGGACGGTTGCCGTCCCCCCGGGGGTCATGCAAAGTCAGTGGGGAAGCCAGATTCACTTAACAACCATGCGACTACCTTAACAACCGCGGTGATTCGAGGCAATCAAGGTCGTAAAATGAGGCAAAACTCACTTAAGAAATTTCTTACTTAGCAATATAAGGTTTAAAAAGGTAAAGGTTCCCCCTCACACATACGTGCTAATCGTTCCTGATTCTAGGGGGCGGTTCTCATCTCTGTTTCAAAGCCGAAGAGCCGTGGTCATGTGGCCGGCATGACTAAACACCGAAGGCGCATGGAATGCTGTTACCTTCCCACCAAAGATGGTCCCTATTTTTCTACTTGCATTTTTTACGTTGCTTTCGAACTGCTAGGTTGGCAGAAGCTGGGACAAGTAACGGGAGCTCACTCCGTTCCGCGGCGCTAGGGGTTCGAACCGCCGAACTGACGACCTTTTACCAATATAAATTTTGGGCTCGATTGCGGCTGTAAATCGAAGACTACCTGTACTTACACACCAGCTCTGAAAGGGAAACCAGACTGCCCCTGGGCAAGCAAAGCAGGTGCCCAAATTTGAGCATGATGCGACCGACGTTTGGTGCGCCTGCTCATGAAGCCACCTGCCGTGGACACTTTGGGCGCATTCCGCAAAGACTACCACCCCACAGGAAACAGCGCTCTGCGATGACCACTATATATAATCTGACCAATGAGGCTGGAGAGAGAGAAGGGTCACAAATAAAGGTTTGAGTAATTCTACTTTCATTCTTTGCCAAGTCACCACCATTGTCTTCTAACCAAACGTATAATTTTGCCACCAATAATAAACCTGGCCTGAAAACCAGACCCTTCTGAACCAAGCTCTCAAACAGCTTTAGTCACAAACGTATAAATTTAATTTTTGCTGGGCTTCCTGTTTGTTGTTCCGCAAGAAAGCTGATGTAATTTTAGTCCGTTAACTCTTTCTAGGTTTGTTGGCTTTTTCTCCCCCGTGACAGCAATGAATTCCATGGCTTCCATTAACAAGTGTTTGGCATATAATGACATCGTCAACACAATTTGGGGGTTAGACGCAAGAAATGCTAAGGGTTTTGTTTTTTTTCCCCTTCCAGTTTTCTTTTACACAGACAAAGCCATGAAATTAAGGTAGTTCCACAGTTATTCTTACAGGGAATTAATTAAACAATACAAGAGCAGTTTGCTTTCTGACATTCTTCCCCCATGAAAATGACTATGGTAAGTATGTGTTACAGAATGTGAGACAGCTTTTTTTTTTTAAAAAAAAAATTGTGTTTCCAGTCTTCGTGTTTTAGAAAAAGAAGGGCAAATCTGGCTGCCGATGGGATAAATTAATTCTGTAGAATAATAAGCCCTCTCCTCTTTCTGTACAGTTTATTTATTTCTTTATCAGTGACATTTACCGTATTTTTCGGAGTATAAGACGCACCGGAGTATAAGACGCACCTTAGTTTTGGGGGAGGAAAACAAGGAAAAAAGGCCTCTGCCTCCCAGCAATTTGCCAAACAGCAAACAACAAACAGCACAGATGATATACACTGTTTGCTGTGTATTTCTGTGCATGTGTGCCTGACCCATAGAAATGGCAAAGAATTGGAGAAATGTACATTATGGCAATATATTAATCCCAGAAAGTTTTCTTAAATGTAATCACACTAACTCCTCCTAATTATTTAAATAGATCTACTCCAAACATGACTAAGTCAGGGTTTCTCAGCTGGCTTATTTTAATACTAATACTTAATACTAAAACAGGACATTTCAGATTATACTTTTACAGATCTTTAAAATTGATGTGGCTTTCTGGAAGTATTCTCTGCTATTTAAAAGAAGATACAATAACACTGGGCCTCTTCAGAGCAAGCATTTATTTTAAAAAGCTTCTTCATTTTGTTAAGTTGTCTAGAACAATAATAAAGCAGTCTTTAAAAAATAAGCCTAATAATTTGAATACTCTACAAACATTTAACAAAATAACATATTAACAGAATCTGCCTGTACCTAGGATAGAACTCACAACCTCCTGATTGTGAGGCAAGAGCTCTATCTCTTGAGCCACAGCAGCTCTAGCTTGCCTTCTTGCAATTTTAGCAGTCTAATATTGCCAGCAGTTTATCTCCCAGCAATATGTCTCATCACAGCCACCGTAGTTTCAGTTTCATTTTACCAGTGGCTTGTAAGCCTCAGTCAGCTGTAGATCGGGAGGCAGTTTATCTCTTCTTGTGCTCTTCTTGAGCTTTGCCCTGTTTGCTGCAAAGAGGTAAATTGCTGGCAGGCAGAGGCCAAAGGGTGGGGGTGGCTGGGTGGGGCTGCATTCGGTGTATAAGACGCACCCAAGTTTTCACCCTCTTTTGGGGGGTAAAAAGGTGCGTCTTATAATCCGAAAAATACGGTATATACCACCTCACAGTGCAAGCACTCTCTAAGCGGTTTACACCAATAAGCAATGTGTATTTATATTGCCCCCAACAATCTGGGTCCTCGTTTTACCTACCTCGGAAGGATGGAAGGCTGAGTCAACCTTGAGCCGGTGAGATTTGAACCGCTGACCTGCGGATCATAGTCAGCTAAAGTGGCCTGCAGTATCCCACTCTAACCGCTGCGCCACCTCGGCTCTTTGGCAAAATTTATTTTGCTAAAAAGTCGGCAGTTTGGCGGTTCGAATCCATAGTTGGTAGAAATATCCTGCGTAAGGATGTATGAGAAAACAGCTAAATCTAGCGAAGGTCTATGGCGAAAGGAGGAGGGGAGGAGAGAGGGGAAAAAACAGCTAATTCCCCCAGTCTGAAATCTTCAGACATGTTGGAATGATCCCTCCCAAAACTCCCATTCTGGCTGAGAATTCCAGGAAATTTAACCCCAAGACATTCGGGGTTAACACAACAGTGATCCACGATATTAAAGTTAATTAAAGTTAATGCAAGAATGTTGGGGGGAAGGAAATCTGGTTGCATCTTTAAGTATGTTTCAGCAAGGAAGTGATTGTATCTTTTATTTATTCATTTATTTATTTTAGTGTTCTTTAGTGTTCTTGTATTTTGACTGATTGGGGTGAAAGATAGCAAAATAAAATGTCTGAGAAGGTTGGAGATATCATACGGGCCCTCGACAGGTCAAAAAGCCTTGAAGATTAAGATGAAGAGGATTAAAGGTATTTCATAAGGGAAAGTGCCCAACTTTGAAAGAAAGAGCTTAATATATGCAATAATTTGGAGCCAGGCTCACTGCTGAGCTACTTTGAAGTGTGGGAAAGTAGGAAGAAACTAGCAGGTTATTCTGCACATCAACAAATGCCTCTGATCTTAGTTTATAGCCAGAGGAGAGTTATGATGTAACTTTTAGAGAGAGAGAGAGAGAAAGGGGGGTGGGTGGTTTTAAAATATAACTGTACTTCTTATAACTGCTGTGAAGAAGATCGGAAGCTGTTTCTTTATACCTTTCTATTGTTCTTTTTCATTTTTTCTCATTGCATTGGCATTTATTATTGCTCTTAAAATGCGCACTCCCCTCTGATCTTGTACTACTATTCTACCATGAAATCCAGTGCTTTACTGATTCAATGGTGTCTGCCTTTTTCTGGTTGGAGATATATTTACTTACGCACACACCCGCACACCCACACCCACACCCACACCCACACACACACACACACACACGAGTGGTATGGTAGCCTAGAGGTGGAGCTCTCGCCTCACAATCAGGAGGCTGTGAGTTCGTTCCTAGGTAGAGGTAGATATTTCTCTCTCTGGGCATAATGAGAATATATCTGCTGGGGAAAAAACTCCGCAATGGCAACAGGAAGGGCATCCGGCCTGTAAACACTCAGCTCCATTCAATTGCCTAGATTCCACCCCACAAGCAGAGGTGGGTTCCTGCCGGAGCTGTCCGATACGCAGCTCCAGTAGGGAGCGGCGGATTTCGCAACCGCTCCGGAGCCATCTCTGCCGGTCAACCCGGCACGTCGCCATTTTTTTCCCCGTGATTTTCGGGCGATTTTGCTTCTGCGCATGCGCGGAAGCAAAATCGCGCTGAAATCTCGCGCGCACCCGCGCCAGATTTCGGAGTGATTTTGCTTCCGCACATGCGCGGAAGCAAAATTGTGCAAGGGGGCACGCGCGTAGCGAGCGTGTGCGCCCCCGAAGCGTGGAGATGCGCGCGTATGGCTCCGGCAGCAAGGTAAGTGAGCAACCTGCCCCTGCCCACAAGGGATTATGGGGTCATTAAAAGATGATGATGGTGGTGGTGGTGGTGGTGGTGGTGTGTGTGTGTGCTTAATTTATAATTGATTGAGAAAAAGAAAAGACATCAATGTGGCCGCTGCCCAATAACTGAGGTGAGAGGCACAATCCAGGCCCAGTTTAGGCACCTCATCATCCACATGTGAATATTCTTTTATGCAAGGAAAGAAAACTTACATTTTTGCTTTCAATTTGAAATATACCTCGTGAACAGAATAGAGAAAGCTATGGATTAAATTATTGATAATACTTTTAAAAAGATCAAATAAGGGTTTCTGACCTTGCCTTATTCACATTAACCGTAGATGATATAAAGCCAAGTCTATTTGCATGCTTTCTGATAAAAATAAATAAAATCTACAATTCTACAAAACCAAACATTAAAAAAACACAGGCAGCAAAAAAACAAACACTCAAGTTATGCTAATTAAAATGTAGATGAAAAGTAATAAAACAGCCTGCCACCTACATTATAATTGCAAACTATTTGATGAATGCAACTTAATGGGCAGGTCAAAGTGTTCCCATTCAAGTTACAGCAGTACTAGAATGGGAGAGAGGACTCCAGGGCTCTGAAGATCAGAATGGGAAACTAAAAAAAAAAAAAAATCTGGAAAAAGACCATGAGAAACCACTTCTTTTTTATTATTTTTATTTTTATTTTTATTTTTATTATTTTTATTTTTATTTATTTTTATTATTTTTATTTTTATTTTTATTTTTATTTTTATTTTTATTTTTATTTTTATTTTTATTATTTTATTTTTTTTATTTTTATTATTTATTTTTTTTATTATTTTTATTTTTATTTTTATTTTTATTTTTATTTTTATTTATTTTTATTTTTATTATTTTTATTATTTTTATTATTATTATTATTATTATTATTATTATTATTATTATTATTCTCTTTTATTCATTAAACATGAATAAAAGTGAGCCGAGATGGTGCAGTGGTTAAATGCAGCACTGCAGGCTACTGCTAGTTCAGCAGTTCAGCTGTTCGATTCTCACCGGCTCAAGGTTGACTCAGCCTTCCATCCTTCTGAGGTGGGTAAAATGAGGACCCAGATTGTTGGGGGCAAGAGGCTGAACTCTGTAAACCGCTTAGAGAGGGCTGTAAAGCACTATGAAGCGGTATATAAGTAAGTGCTATTGCTATTGCTAAACTCAGGCAACTGAACATTTAAAAATGTATCACAAATACCACTGACTGGTGCTAATGGTTGATACGGGTTGCTGCCAACGTCCTAGGTATCAACCAATTATCTTCTTAAAATATATGATGTTCCGAGTAGCGCAGTTTTTTAGAGTTCCACTGGTTTTATTGCAGAAAGCTGCAATTTCTTGATGTGTTTTGTGAAATTCTTGGGCATGGTACCAGGTGCCCCGATGACAATGGGTATCACGGTTACATGTTTCATGCATAGCCGTGTAGTTTCGATGGACAGGTCGCGATATTTCGTAATTCTTTCCAGTTCTTTTTCTTCGACTCTGGCGTCTCCTGGTACAGCGATATCAATAAACTGTACTCTTCGGCCCTCGACAACCGTGATATTCTGCGTGTTGTGTTCCAAATGACAATCTGTATTCGAAAGTCCCGTCTCATTTTCAGTAACTTTTTCCACTTTGTGCTCCCATGACTTTTCGGATACAGGTATGTCATATTTTTTACATAATGACCAGTGGACTAATTTAGCAACTCGATCATGTCTAAATTAGTCCACTGGTGGTGGTATTATTATTATTATTATTATTATTATTATTATTATTATTATTATTATTATTATTATTATTATTATTATTATTATTATTTATTATTAATTATTATTAATTATTATTAATTATTATTATTATTAATTATTATTAATTATTAATTATTATTATTATTATTATTATTATTATTATTATTATTATTATTATTATTATTATTATTATTATTATTATTATTATATAAAAGAGCCGAGATGGTGCAGTGGTTAAATGCAGCACTGCAGGCTACTGCTAGTTCAGCAGTTCAGCTGTTCAAATCTCACCGGCTCAAGGTTGACTCAGCCTTCCATCCTTCTGAGGTCGGTAAAATGAGGACCCAGATTGTTGGGGGCAATATGCTGAACTCTGTAAACCGCTTAGAGAGGGCTGTAAAGCACTATGAAGCGGTATATAAGTCTAAGTGCTATTGCTATTGCTATTGCTATTGCTATTATTATATTATTATTATTATTATTATTATTTTGTTGTTTTTTAAAAAGTTTTTTTTATATCTCATAAAAAATACAATCTCTTAATCATTAGTAAACATTTACCTTATCTTTCCTAATATTGATACATAAAATATATGATCGGGGTTGCTCTTTTACCATTCCATATCCTTCCCTTGTACCACAACAACCCCCCTCCTTCTCTCTCTCCTTTCCACTTCTCTCCCTTCTTCTCTCCTTTTCCACTTTCTTCTTTCCTCCTCTCCTTCTCTCCTTCCCTTCCCCCACTCCTCCCCTCTACCTCCCTTTTCCAACCCTCTCTCCTACTCTTATTTCCCCTCCCTTTCTTCCTCTCCTTTTCCCATTCTTCTTTCCCCCCTCTCTCCTTTCCTCTCTTCTCCCCTCCTCTCGCTTCTTATCCTTCTACTCCTCTCTCCATTCCCTCATTTCCTTGTTGTGTTTACTTGTTTTCGACTCAATATAGTTTTAGGATGCCCTTCGAGCAATGCCAATTATCCATTTACATACATCTCCAATTCTTTTTAAGTGTTATTAGACAAATATACATTAATGATGAAATATGTGTAACTATTAAAATAGAGAAGCCACTTCTATTGTGTTGCCAACACAATACCGCACCCTTGAGTTGAATCTGATGTGGGGTGTCCTTATCTTGGTGTGGATCTGTCCCTAGTCATTTATATGACATTCAAGATGAGAAAAATGGACTCGGGGTTGTGATCAAACATCTAATACAGGGTCCCCAAACTTGGCAACTTTAAGATTTGTGGACTTCAACTCCCAGAATTCTGGGAGTTGAGAATTCTGGGAGTTGAAGTCCACAAGTCTTAAAGTTGCCAAGTTTGAAGACCTCTGAAATTCTAACATTACAGTATTATTAGGGATGTAATCAAATATGGGAACTTTTGGAGTAGTCAGCCCACAGAACACATGCATATTCATCCCGAATGAATGGAAATAACTGTAGCAAAAAGCTACGATTTAATTGGTCATTCTCTGGCGGAATACAGTCATTTGACCTAGACCTTAGCACTTCATACCAATCAAGACCAAGAGTACAGTTCGCAAAAGCCATTGTTGAGCAGTTTTCTGCAAGCTTAGATGAAATTGAAGATTACACTAGTATTTCAGAACGTCAGTAATTCTAGAGCAGACTGGCTGGGTTTATATAGCGTTGCTCCTATTTTAGCCTGAGATGGCAAGAATTTCTTCAACGATTAACCAAGAGATAATGAAATCCATCCATCCTCTATCACCCAGCGCATTCTCTTTATGACATCCAATACCGTATATGAATGGAAAGGTGAGTTAAGAGTGCAAGAAATTTCATATATATCTGTAGGATACAAAGTTACAAAGTTCTCTTCTTCAAAAAGGATATTTTAAGAGAGGGTTTAAATAAAACGAAACGAAATGAAAATAAAAGGGCGATCTATGAAACTGGAAGAATGTTCTGGAGGATTCTTTCAACGGCACCTTCTCCATCTGCAGGAAGATTTCAGTAGACCGTTTAACAGAATAATTAAATCAACACTATTTTCAAGGTAAACATTGGAGTCACTTTCTAAAGTCAAGGCATTGTGGCCCAAAGTTTCAGCAAAAGACATTTAACAGATTTTTTTTTAAAGCCCCAATAAGCCAAAAAGTTTCCAAAGACTCAAGAATCTGCTCTTGTGCTATCATTAGAAGACCCTACATCAAACTTCAGCACATGTCTTAAGACCACAACTCCAACCATTCTCAGAGAATTCTGAGGGTTGGGTAGTCTCCACTTGTCTGGAGAAAGGTGCCTTATTTTATGATCAATGGTGGCACTGAAATTAGATCCATGCAACTCTGGATTAGAAACCAGTAGACCAAACTGGTTTCTAATCCGAAGTTGCATGGATCAGAATTGAAGCCTTAAGTGCAATGCGTAAAAGATGCTGTTCATCTAATTAAGCAATAACAGTCTGCATCGTACTTGACCTACCCAAAGTCTGCATCTGATTGACTTTATGTTCTTGTCAATTGGGCCAGTCAATTTCACAGGGGGACGCACAACAGGCTCAAGGGTGGGCTTCAAAAATTTTAGCAAGAGGTTCTCTGCCCAGTTGCTGGGTAGGTGTGGCCATGGTGGGTGTGGCCTAGTCAACCTCCTGCACCACGGCGGCGGGGCGTTTTTTTTTCGAGCCTCCGGGAGGGCGAAAATGGCCTCCACAGGCTCTGGAGGCCCTCTGGAGGCCAGAAACAGGCCCGTTTCGGGGAAGCCCGTTTTTCGTCCTCCCCCGAGCCTCCGTGCGTGCCCTGCACTTGCCTGCATCCAAAACAGGCCGCATGGGGACTCCTGGGAGGGGTGGGGTGGGGTGAGCGGGGCCAGCCAGGAGTGGGATTTGGGGGGTTCTCCGAACTACACAGAATCCCGAACCCCTGCGAACCCCCAGCAGCCCACCCCTGAACAGGCTACAACACTACATGTAATGGAGCCCATTAAATGGCTTGTGTGATACAAATCCTATATATGTGTAGGAATTTTTTTGCTGATAAATGAAAATAAAGGGAGACTATTATAGATCTATAGAAAAACATATATATGTGTGTGTGTGTGTGTGTGTGTGTGTGTGTGTGTGTGTGTAACATTTTTTGCTGATAAATGAAAATAAAGGGAGATTGGTCTATATATCTATATATATATTCTTGTATATCTGTATCTATATCTATATCTATATCTATATCTATATCTATATCTATATCTATATCTATCTATCTATCTATCTATCTATCTATCTATCTATCTATCTATCTATCTATCTATCTATCTATCTATCTATCTATCTATCTATTCTTGTAAGCCGCCTTGAGTCGCCATGTGCAAATGGGCTGCAATATAAATTTTCAAACAAACAAAACAAAACAAACTTGCAAGTTCAAACATACTAGTTGCCATCAGTTAGACTTAAACTTAGAATAACTTAATTGAAACTTAGAATGTACACTAATCGGCATACATTAAAATGAAAATTTCGTTGCATACAGCTCTCAAAGAGTTGACAAAATAGGCCGGCAAATAGGCAAAAGTAAAGGAAGGTAGAGGCTTTGTTATCACAAAGTAGACTTCCTAGAGGGAAAAAAATCACTGAACAAGCTTTATAAATGTTTAGTCTGATCTCAGAAAGAGCTTTTCGGATGCTGTGTTCCCTAATCTGCCTCTAGAGGGCGCTGAGGGCTGAGCACAGACCATTCTGGATACCTCATTGGAGTCACAGACAACCGTTTTCCGCACGCATCGGAATTGGAACCGGGAACACAATCTTGGAGAGAAAAATCACAAAGCTAGCGTATGAAAACTTTCAGTTTGCATTTATTAGGAATGCATCCTGCATTTATCTGAGAATTCTTATTATCTTTATTCATCTTTATTTGAGAATCCTAGGAAGCTTGCAATATTGCTTGGGCTTCTCATTTTGCCCATAACCACAACTTGGGTTGGGCTGGGAGGAGGACCGGCCCAAAGTCACTCAGCCGGCTTTCATGCCCCAGGAAGGACTAGAACTCCCAAGTTCCTGGTTTCTAAGTCCAGCACCTTAACCAACCGGTTTTCTTATTTTGTATACTTTATAGCATCAACCTTGTGAATTCTCAAGTTTCCTCTTTCTGCTATGTATTCAAAATGGACAGTGATTAATATATATGTGTGTATGTGTGGGGGGTGTACCGATACACACACACACACCACACACACACACACACACACTAATCACTGTCCATTTTGAATACATAGCCGTATGTGTGTGTGTATATATACAAACCCACACGCGAACACACACACACACACATATATATATATATATATACACACACACAAATCACTGTCCATTTTGAATACATAGCAGTATGTGTGTGTGTATACAAACCCACACACACACACATATATATATACACACACATACACACACATATGTGTGTATGAATGTATGTACATATGTATATGTATGTATGTAATATGTTTATATGTGTGTTATGTATGTGTATCGTAAATATATATTTAGAGCAGGCCACAGAATTTCATTTTTAATGTGGGCCAATGCACTTACAGTAAAAAAAATGACAATAAAAGTTATCTTATCTTTAAGAAGACCTGAACTACGGTACAGTTAAATTCAGGGTAGAAAACGATTGAAATTAAGTTTACAGCGTTTGGTTTTAATCTTAAAAGTGGTCTCAAGAAAAAAAATCAGTTTTATTCAAATGCTCAGTAATCGTGCCATCAAGATTGCTGGCTTTAAAAAAAAAAATCCCTGGACAAACATTGGACCAAGAGAACAGGCATCAGCACTAAAAGCAATAAAAAAATAAACTTCAGTTTAAGCCTATGAAGAAAGACAGATAAAACTGGGGAAAAAATAAAGAAAGCTGATATGGAACACTTGTAAACCTTGGAAGCAGTCCTAAATTACACAGACCAATAGTTTAATTCAGCATAAAGTAGCTACCCTACTCTCAATTGTTATTGCTGCTGTTATTGCATTTGTAAAACACCTAAACCATTTCTGAATGTTTTGAAAACAAAGACAAACTTGTCCCTGCCTGCTGGTTCACAAAATAAGGTATTTTGTTTTAAGAAATGATGGGGAAAGGGGAAAGAAAAGCAAGCATTTGACACGTTGCTCCCATTCCTATTCTGCAACCCAACAAGACAGACACAGACTTCAGAGGATAATCAGAAGTGCAGAAAAAACAATTGCTGCCAACCTGCCTTCCATTGAGGGCCTGTATACTGCAGGAGTCAAAAAGAGGGCCGTGAAAATATTTACTGACCCCTCGCATCCTGGACATAAATTGTTTCAACTCCTACCCTCAAAACGTCGCTATAGAGCACTGCACACCAAGACAACTAGACACAAGAACAGTTTTTTCCTGAACGCCATCACTCTGCTAAACAAATAATTGTCAAACTATTCACTAGGCTGCAGTACTATTACTATTAATCTTCTCATTGTTCCTATCACCCATCTCCTCCCACTTATGACTGTATGACTGTAACTTGTTGCTTGTACCCTTACGATTTATATTAATATTGATTGTTTTATATTAATATTGATTTATATTAATATTGATTGACCAATTGTTCTCGAAGGGCGCAAGCAGCCGTGTCCTTCAGAAGCCTGCTGAAAGTGCCCTGAAGCCCACCCAGGGCTGAAGGCATAGGTATACCAGGGACCCTTCACCCAGGACTGCAGGCGAAGCTGCAATGTTCCCATGCATACCGACAGCCAAGAACAGCCTCTGAAAGCAGCTACAGCAGCCTTCCAAAGGAAGCGGCTGCTTTAAAGGTTTGGGAAAAGTGCTTCACTCAGGCAAATGCATTTTGCAAAGTATGGCCTTTCAAGACTAAATAACAACAACAACAACAACAACAACAACAACAACAACAACGAGTTGGAAGGGACCTTGGAGGTCTTCTAGTCCAACCCCCTGCTTAGGCTACATCACTTCAGACAAATGGTTATCCAACATCTTCTTAAAAACTTCCAGTGTTGGAGCATTCACAACTTCTGGAGGCAAGCTGTTCCACTGATTAATTGTTCTGTCTGTCAGGAAATTTCTCCTTAGTTCTAAGTTGCTTCTCTCCTTGATTAGTTTCCACCCATTGCTTCTTGTTCTACCCTCAGGTGCTTTGGAGAATAGTTTGACTCCCTCTTCTTTGTGGCAACCCCTGAGATATTGGAAGACTGCTATCATGTCTCCCCTAGTCCTCCTATCTATCTATCTATCTATCTATCTATCTATCTATCTATCTATCTATCTATCTATCTATCTATCTATCTATCTATCTCTATCTATCTATCTATCTATCTATCTATCTATCTATCTATCTATCTATCTATCTATCTATCTATCTCTAGTTATCTATCTATCTATCTATCTATCTATCTATCTATCTATCTATCTATCTATCTCTAGTTATCTATCTATCTATCTGTCTGTCTGTCTGTCTGTCTGTCTGTCTGTCTGTCTGTCTGTCTGTCTATCTATCTATCTATCTATCTATCTATCTATCTATCTATCTATCTATCTATCTATCTATCTATCTATCTATCATCCATCTATCTATTTTGCAAAATGCATTTGCCTGAGTGAATATATATATATATATATATATTCCCATTTACAGGCAGTCCCTGACTTACGACAGTTCACTTAGTGACCGTGGCACTGAAAAAAGTGACTGCCCCTTACAGACCTCATAGGAATGGGGTGAGGTCAACAGCAGACAGTCTAAGGTTAAAGTAAATTTAAATTTAAATTTAATCTATTTATTTGATTTCTACACCCTCTTTCAACCCTATGAATATTCGAGATGCCTAATGAAATTTAGAAACAAAAACTTGGAAGTCTCTCTATTCAGAGCAGTACACTCCTCAGTACCAGTTGCTAGGGAAGAACGAAAATAATAATAATAACGCTACTGTTAGTGTGCCGTTTCTCACAGTGGGGAACATGTTGCTGGGTTTAGATAGGATCTTGAGTTGATCCTGGCTCAAATTCTTATGCTTATTAACCATTAACTACAATAGTGAAATTGCACCTTCAGGATTAGGTGCAACTGCAGGCAAGTATGACTTTTGAGTCCTTTGATGGCTTCTTGATAGTGGCCAGAAGCAAGAATTTTGGCTTAACCTAGCTGGCTCCTCCCTGTGCTGGTAAGACCGGAGGACCAGGGGTGAAATTCAGCAGGTTCTGGAGAACCGGTAGCAGAAATTTTGAGTAGTTCGGAGAACCGGCGAACACCACCTCTGGCTGGCCCCAGAGTGGGGTGGGAATGGGGATTTTGCAATATCCTTCCCCCAGGAGTGGGGAGGGAATGGGAATTTGGCAGTATCCTTCCCCTGCCATGCCCACCAAGCCATGGCCACAGAACCGGTAGGGAAAAATTTTTGAATTTCACCCCTGCAGAGGACCCTTAAACACCTGTGCCCCACCTTGTATTTAGGATGCCGTGATCATGAAAAAGAAAAGAGGAGTGTGTTGGAAAGAAAAGATTGAATTAGGCTGTAACTACCCTGTTTTCCTCAGAATAAGACATCCCCTGATAATAAGCCCAATCGGGCTTTTGAGTGCATGGCAATAAGGCCAAGCGCTTATTTCAGGGTTCAAAATAATATAAGACAGGGTCTTATTTTTGGGGAAACAAGGAAGGAAGGAAGGAAGGAAGGAAGGAAGGAAGGAAGGAAGGAAGGAAGGAAGGAAGGAAGGAAGGAAGGAAGGAGATAGATGGATAGGTGGATGGAGATAGATAGATAGATAGATAGATAGATAGATAGATAGATAGATAGATAGATAGATAGATAGATAGACAGACAGACAGACAGACAGACAGATACCCTGTTTCCCCAAAAATAAGACATCCCCTGATAATAAGCCCAATCGGGCTTTTGAGTGCATGGCAATAATGCCAAGCGCTTATTTCAGGGTTCAAAATAATATAAGACAGGGTCTTATTTTCGGGGAAACATGGAAGGAAGGAAGGAAGGAAGGAAGGAAGGAAGGAAGGAAGGAAGGAAGGAAGGAAGGAAGGAAGGAGGAGATAGATGGATAGGTGGATGGAGATAGATAGATAGATAGATAGATAGATAGATAGATAGATAGATAGATAGATAGATAGATAGATAGATAGATAGATAGATACCTTTTTTCCCCAAAATAAGACATCCCCTGATAATAAGCCCAATCGGGCTTTTGAGTGCATGGCAATAAGGCTTATTTCAGGGTTCAAAATAATATAATGGCAATAAGGCTTATTTCAGGGTTCAAAATAATATAAGACAGGGTCTTATTTTCGGGGAAACAAGGAAAGAAGGAAGGAAGGAAGGAAGGAAGGAAGGAAGGAAGGAAGGAAGGAAGGAAGGAAGGGATAGATGGATAGGTGGATAGGTGGATGGAGATAGATATGGATAGATAGATAGATACCCTGTTTCCCCCCAAATAAGACATCCCCTGTTAATAAGCCCAATCGGGCTTTTGAGTGCATGGCAATAAGGCCAAGTCTTATTTTTGGGGAAACACGGTAGTTTTTTCTTTGTATTACACCCGTGGTCCCCAACCTTTTTGGCTTTGCAGTGGGGAGGGGCGGAGGGGATGGTTCCATGAGAAAGGCAGGCAAGTGCACGTGTGCAGCTCCATTGGGTGAGTGGCGGGCACGCGCGCCCACTGCTTGCGCAAATGGACCTGCCTGCGTGCGCTCGTCCACTGCTCATACTGTCAACCTTGAAGCGAACCTGGCTGAGGCCATCTTGAAGGCTTCAGGATTTATTTATTTATTTATTAGTGAGATTTATATACCGCCTCATAGTGCAAGCACTCTCTAAGCGGTTTACACCAGTAAGCAATGTATATATTTACATTGCCCCCAACAATCTGGGTCCTCATTTTACCTACTTTGGAAGGATGGAAGGCTGAGTCAACCTTGAGCCGGTGAGATTTGAACCGCTGAACTGCTGATCACAGTCAGCTAAAGTAGCCTGCAGTACTGCACTCTAACTGCTGCGCCACCTCGGCTCTTAAGGCTCTTAACTCAAAGGGTTGCCACAAAGCGGAAGAAGGGGGCAGGGAAGTGGGGGTGGGGAAATAGCTAGATGGGGTTTTGTAGCCAAAACAAGAAAATTTTCCCGTGGGAACCAAGGACATTCCGACAGGTGGCTGGTCAGGGGAGGAGTGAAGTAACCAAGCAACCAGCCAGCACCTTGATTGGACAGCGTGACCAGTGGCTTGGGAGGAAAAGAAGAAACGTTTACTTTTTCATTAGGTGAAAGCCGCGGGAACTTTCAGAGTCGGTGTTCACCAGTTTGTGCCAATATGATGTATCCAATAAATTATTCTTTGAGGAATTTGCCTGCCTCAGAGTTCTGCTTTCTATGGGTGCATTACTTGGAATGGTGACACATAGAGGTGAAGCTACGCGCACGTACGCTCACCTACCAGTTCCGCGGCCCTGTTCCAAATGGGCCCCAGCCTGGTAATGGGCCACGGCCCAGGGACCCCAGTATTACACTACCCCAGACCTAGGCATTTTATTGCCCCTGGGCCACATCTGGACCTTTGTCCATGTCCCACCTGTGCGAACTCAATTGGAAATTAGAAATCAAATGTAAATACTGTATTTTTCAGAGTATAAGACGCACCGGAGTATAAGACGCACCTTAGTTTTTGGGGAGGAAAATAGGGGGGGGGGAATCTGCCTACCAGGTATTCATCTGGCTAGCGTCCTTAGTCTGGTCAGCTTCAGCACATTATTTTATCCCCTGGTTAGGACTTAAAAAAACCTTCTTCGGAGAGAGTAACAATGAAAGAGCATGCAAGCCAGTAAGAGCTGGGAAGATAGTTAGCACCTGGTTAGGGCTAGAAAAAAACTTATTCGGAGCAAGTAGAGCAATGAAAAAAAACCCTGCAAAGACTTAGGGCTGGAAAAACATTCTTTGGAGAGAGTAACAATGAAAAAGCCTGCAAGGTAAGAGCTGGGAAGATCTGTTAGCACCTAGTTAGGGCTGGAAAAAAAAGCTACATTCGAAGTATAAGACGCACCCAAATTTTCAGCCACTTTTAGGGAGGAAAAAGGTGAGTCTTATACTCCGAAAAATACGGTAAGTGGACGCCATTCACGCAATTGAGCAGAATTAAGTTCGGCCTCTTGGTCTGGCCACCCTCCATAACAGTCCGTGTTTCTCATGTGGCCTCTCGGGAAAATGAAATGCTCATTCCTGCCGTAACACATGTTCTTGCCCTACTCCAGCCTGACGAAGATACACAACAATGATATAAGACCAATTCAAAGGCAGTTCTGGGAGATGAAAGGGAATTTTACGCAGCCTCTTCTCTTCCTCATTCCTATCCCTCCGCTCGCTGGCAGGCTGGCCGGACAGGGCGAGAATTCCTTGCACTTGGCAGGTGAGACCACGAATACAAGACCGGTGTGCGGGCATCCCTCAGTACAGACTTCAAAGCTACAATGATACACAAAGCTAAGCCTTCCTTCTCTTTTATCAAGAGCTTTGCCGTATACAAAAAGCCCAAAATGCTTTGGAAAATTATTCGAATATTTGCATGTCATCCAGCCCCTTCCTCCTATCATAAATCTTGTTGGGGGTTGCCGGTCCACAGAGTTCACTGTTTCACCGGGGGGGGGGGGGGCGGGGGGGGAGCAAAGTAAAGTCCAACCCCTCTTTTTTTGGGTGGGGGGCAGAAAGTGGAAACCTGAAAATGGCGGAAATCAGATTCCCCACTCCTTCTGGGTTTCTCGCGGCTGTGTTTCCTGGTGCCCATGGCAACTGCACAAGCCATCCCATCCTACTCCTCGTCCTTATATAGCAACCAGAGAAAGCACCGGAGGAAATAATTATTGAAGTAGGCCACAAACTGCTAATTCTGACAGAAGTGCCAATCTAAATTCTCCACCACCTAGGCTGTTTTTGAGAAAGGCTTCAATCAGGCGGCAGTAATTTGCCAATGGACAAGTTGGCCATAGAACAAAACGTGTTCCTGTTTAGGCATCCAACCACTAAGTTCTTAGTCCTTTCTCATCCCCCCAAAAAAGCCCATTACTTGCTCAGTCCTAACCCTAATTCACTTAAAAGAAGGGGGGGCAGGTTCTATTTCTGAAGATGTTGCTAAATGCTTCTGCAAACTTTTAAGTCCTTCCCAGCGGCGAAATCTACCCTACCGGTTCAGAAGTGCACACTTTTTTTATCCATGCTCCGCTTGCGGGTGCACTTTTTCACCCTCTGCGCATGCGCAGAACACTTTGCGCATGCGCAGAGGGTTAAAAAAAGAAAATGGCGACATCTGGGGGGGGCGGAGCCTCGCGTTGCCGTCGCTACTGGTTCTCCGAACAACCGGCAGCCACCGCTACCGGTCCGAACCAGTAGCATTTCACCCTTGGTCCTTCCCTATCCCTTGTAGAAGTATTTATTTATTTATTTATTTATTTATTTATTTATTTATTTATTTATTTATTTATTTATTTATTTATTTATTATTTTGTGAGATTTATATACCGCCTCACAGTGCAAGCACTCTCTAAGCGGTTTACACCAGCAAGCAATGTATATATTTACATTGCCCCCAACAATCTGGGTCCTCATTTTACCTACCTCGGAAGGATGGAAGGCTGAGTCAACCTTGAACCGGTGAGATTTGAACCGCTGACCTGCGGATCAGTGTCAGCTAAAGTGGCCTGCAGTACCTGCCTCTAACCGCTGCGCCACCTCGGCTCTATAAGTCCTCTTATAAAGAGATCCATACTAACAAGGCAAGCTCATTATTAATATTTTTTTTAAAAAACTATGTAATAAACGTTAAGAGATAAAGTAGAAATCTTTCCAAAATCTCTTTCCCACCCCCCAAACAATGCTGATGATGTATCATCTGATCAAATATTTATTTACCACGACATTTTGACAGCTCATAGAAGAAGAGGCAGACTTATTTGCTCACAGCCGCCGGTTTATACAATTTCTCTGTTTTACTATATCTTAACTTTGTATTGTTTTATGTGTTTGCATTTTTAATGGGGTAAAATATGTTGTATGCCATCTGGAGAGAGGGGGAAAATCTGTCAGATGGTATAGAAATATCTTAATAAAAGAAGATATCTGACACACTGTATGTAAAAAAAAAAGGACAGGGATTTTAAAGATGAAAATTGGGGGGGGGTGTTGGGGAGAGATGGGGTTCCAGCAAAGGAGATCCCTAGCCAGCCATTGGGGAATAATCTGTTATTTAACTTGATTACAGGTTAATCAATTGTGTTAATTGTTATGCCAGCTTGTTGGGGTCAGAAGAGCTCCTCTGCCTTTATGGCTATTCAAACATTATTTGATTAAGCAGCCAATTATTGCAAATTGGTCATTAAAAAAGGGTGGGGGTGGTGGGAAGCCCTAATGATATTGTATTCAACCGTCAAAGGAAAATTACTCATTCTTGGCATGTGGGCAAGCAGAAATTTTCCGGGGTGCTTTAGCTGATTTTTTTTCTACAAAAATAACCGTGTTCAAGCATTAAGAAACAAGAAAGCAAAATGACGACCCACATTCCCCCCCCCTCTCATTATAAATGACAGTGGTGACTTTATTTCACTTTTCCGTATGGGAAAGAAACAGGGGCGGTAACCTGTCTAGCTTCAACGTGCGGCATCCTGAGCAAATAAGAGAAAACTAGAAGGTCAGTTTTGTTGATTTCATTCCTCTTTTTAAAATGTTTAGGATATGACCAGCACTGTACACCGTTTCCAATCTCTTCTTTATCCCCAATATACCTGGACCTAGAATTGGTCTAGCTCAGGGGTCGGCAACCTTAAACACTCAAAGAGCCACAAAGGCCCTAACCGGAAGCCCCCCGTTCGATTCTAGAGCCGACCGGAAGTCCAGTTCCCCCACCATAAGAGTCTATTTTTATTTATTTATTTTTATTTTATTTGCGATTCTTATAGGCTGCCCTACTCCCTGAGGACTCCCTGAGTCTCCTCCTAGCGCGGAGTCCTTTTTCCTCTACCTGTCCTAACCCCAAACCCTATCAATTGTGGAGCCAACTGGCAACAGGGAGCCGCAGCAGAGGAATGAAAGAGCCACATGCGGCTCCAGAGCCGCGGGTTGCCGACCCCTGGTCTAGCTAATTAGATGCCATAATATTATGAAAGGGGATAGTAGCCAGACCTCCACTTTGCTTCTGAAAACCTTTGTATTACAAAATATCTCCTACTGGAGCTCCTTTAACCAACGTACTAAAGGCCAGAATATAATGGCTTTGAACATGTGTATCGCTTTTTACAGCTGCTTAACTCGTATTACAAGTTTTGTAACCTGAACTCACATGAGCATCTTTAGAAGTAAAGCTATACTAAATTATCTGGGATTTCTTTCTGGGCAATAATATAGAGGATTCTTATTTGGTCTCAACCATTATCTGAACAGAATATGAAACGATGGTGAATTATTTTTTTTTTTAAAGGAGAATATTTGTAGCTCAGGGTTGAAAAGAACAGGGATCCTTGGTGCTCTCTGAGCTTGGCTGTTTTCTTGCAAACGTTTTTTTACCCAAAGTAGGTAACGTCATCAGTGTTGATGATGTTACCTAGTTTGGGTATTGAAACGTTTGCAAGAAAAAAAACCAAGCTCAGAGACCACCAAGGACACCCCCACCCCCAATAATGGTGAAGTCTGGTGGTTCTTGAGTTTGTCCTCCTAAACCAGAGGTCTTCTAACTTGGCAACTTTAAGACTTGTGGACTTCAACTCCCAGAATTCCTCAGCCAGCTTTGCTTTAAGACTTGTGGACTTCAACTCCCAGAATTCCTCAGCCAGCTTTGCTTTAAGACTTGTGGACTTCAACTCCCAGAATTCCTCAGCCAGCTTTGCTTTAAGACTTGTGGACTTCAACTCCCAGAATTCCTCAGCCAGCAAAGGTGGCTGGAGAATTCTGGGAGTTGAAGTCCACAAGGCTTAAAGTTGCCAAGTTTGGGGACCCCTGTCCCAAACTGATGGGGCTCAGCGATGTGATCGCTCATTCATCAAGAAAGGGCCACTCCACGAACTTTGCAGGCGAAATATTCCGTCTCCTTTGTTTTCTAGCCAAAAATATCCAGGTAAGAGAAAAGAAATATCTACCGTCAGGTCCTAAAGAGCCGATAATCCCATGGGAGAGAATGCATCCAGAATGCATGTGCAGATGCAAAATAGCTTTCCTGCACATATTTATCTGGGAATACATAGAAGTGGGAAAGAAACCCATGCAGATCAAAACAAATTAAGAATTCCAGATGCTATTCTTTGAAAAAGAACTGTTGCATGTGTGTGTGTGTGTGTGTGTGTGTGTTTGCATTGCTTGTTGTCCATATACATACCCCTGATCTTAAAATTAACGCCAAGTATTCATTCCAGTTTATATAAGAACTTGCCAGCTGGTCTCTCGGATAAAGACCAAGCCACGGAATATGAAAGCCAATTATTGATTAATGAGCTACATGAACAGGCCTTTATATAATACGGCTACATTCACAGTGTGCATTTTCGGCTTTATTGCCAGAATAAACACAGCAGCCATTGTGGAAGCATAAAAAAAAACAAAAACCCCACCATTGCGGTGCTTAAAAACTCTCCCCCTTGTCTCCACCTTTTTTTCCCCCCAGTTCAATTCCTGCTGTCTTTTTTTTTTTAAAAAAAGAGCTTTCAACCTTGCCTACTGGAGGTAGAAAGCTACAGAATTAATCCAGGTTGAACATTTGCTTTAAATGCACTTATTCCATAACTCCAGGAAACTCAAATTACTTTGCACTGCTATTAGATACGTGTAGAGCAAGTGATAGAAAGAGTAACGGCCCCTTTTTCGCCGTATATATACGCTCCGCGCAGGCAAGTGGCGCTTTGAAACGCTGAAAGCAGATCGTTTCTTTTTAAGTGCCTCTCCACTTGAGTGGAAAGCGGAAAATGGAACCAACCAGGTTAGCATTCAGAGTCAAGGGCTTCAGGACAGGAGAGCACCGAAATCTTAGAAAGCAAGACACCAGAGACACACACACAAAGGAATCCCCACCTTAAAAACAATGCTCCCTGGATTATTTTCGCCCAATTCTGAAAAAAAATGAAGACGTACCGCGAGGTGAAAAAATAGTCAAGGAGATACTAGACCAGTGATGGCGAACCTTTTTTTCCTCGGGTGCCGAAATAGTGCGCACGCACGCTATCGCACGCGCGTGCGTGTCCACACCCATAATTCAAAGCTCCCCACTCGACCCACCCCCCCTGCGTATGCATCCACAACTGTCACATAGTGAATACTGTCAGTTGTATGTCTATGCAGGGTGATGCACCCCTATCTTATATTATGGTATATTCCAATACAAGCAGAACACGTGATATGCTTTCTGCGCATGTCTACATTCCTAAGTCACCATTAATTCTTCTTGTGACTTAGCTCTTGACCTGAACGGTCGTGTTTTCTTAGCAAAGATGTAATTATTCAGGATTTATTGTTTTTGTACTGAAATAAATATTTTCTATTAGATATTTAATCTCGGTTTTATTTCTAACTGAATTCCAAGTAAAGATCCAACATCACCTCTGTGAGATTTTATTCTCACCCCAACGACCCCCCCACTCCCCCGTTTCCCGACTTCCAGTGGGCCCGGCAGGCCCGTTTTTCGCCCTCCCCAGGCTTTCTTGGAGCTTGGGGAGGGCAAAAACGCTCCCCCCCCGCCGTCCCAGAGCCTCCGCGCGAGCCAAAAATCAGCTGCGGGCACGCACATGCGTGCTGGAGCTGAGCTAGGGCAACGGCTTGCGTGCCGGCAGATATGGCTCCGCGTGCCACCTGTAGCACGCATGCCATAGGTTCGCCATCACAGTACTAGACTCTGCAGAAATGGATAGATTGACATTGAAAATTAAGCAGAAAGTGGACGTGAGAATATTGTCATCAAACATGGAATTTATTTTACCAATGGTTGGAAAAAAGGGGTGGAAATTAAGAATGTAATCTGCACTGTTAAGCAAATTAAATACCCAGACAACACAATGTTTATTAAGCACTAAGAAATGTATTTAATAGAAAATCAATTTAAAAAAACCAATGCTCCCTTGCCACGGAACAATCAACATCATTCAAGTAGTCCTTGACTTACGACAGTTCACTTAGTGACCGTTCAAACTTACAACACTGAAAAAAGTGACTTAAAACCATTTTTCGCATTTAAGAACATTGCATGGTCACGCGATCAAAATTCAGACGCTTGGCAGCCGACTCGTATTTATGAAGGTCGCAGTGTCTCTAGGGGTCATGGGATCCCCTTCGGCGACCTTCTGACAAGCCAAGTCAATGGGGAAGCCAGATTCACTTAACGACCCGCGTTACTAACTTGACAACTGCAGTGAATGGCGGCAAGAAATGTCGTAAAATGTGGCAAAATCTCATGTAACAACTGGCTCGTTTAGCAATGGAAAGGATGGGCTCAATTGTGGTCGTAAGTCAAGGACTTACCTGTAGTTTCAGCTAAAAACTACGAACGGGGAAGTAATGAAAGATCACCAATGGCAGAGATTTCTCTAACTGGAGCAAAGAGGATTTTGATAACAATGATACATAAACCCCTAGATCAGTGGGGCGAATCAACTTTCAATTCCCTCCTTGGAGGCATGACGGCTATATAAAATTTCCAAGCACATAGTTGCAATGATAGCAATAGCAATAGCACTTTCAGACTTATATATCGCTTCACAGTGCTTTCTAGCCCTCTCTGAGCGGTTTACAGAGTCAGCATATTGCCCCCAACAATCTGGGTCCTCATTTTACCCACCTCGGAAGGATGGAAGGCTGAGTCAACCTTGAGCCTGGTGAGATTTGAATTGCCAAATTGCAGGCAGCCGGCAGGCAGCAGAAGTAGCCTGCAGTACTGCACTCTAACCACTGCGCCACCACGGCTCATGATCCTTTAGAAGCGCAAAAATACACATGAAACCAATGGTCTTAAACAGCAAGAAGTACCGTATTTTTCGGATTATAAGACGCACAGGTGTATAAGATGCACCAAGATTTCGAAGAGGTAAGAAAAAAAAAGTTTTTGTCCTCCCTGGTCCCCAGAAGCATTCTGCAGGCCTCCCAAACCCTCTGCGTGTCCCGGTTTTTTTGCAAAAATGGGCCCGTTTTTCACCCGTTTTTGTGAAAAACAGGGCGCGCAGAGGGTTTGGGAGGCCTGCAGAGTGCTCCTGGGGGCTGGGGGAAGGCAAAAATGCCCCATTTTTGCAAATACGGGGGCATTTTTGCCTTCCCCCAGCCCCCAGGAGCACTCTGCAGGCCTACCAAACCCTCTGCGCACCATTTTTGTGAAAAACGGGCCCATTTTTTGCAAAAATTGGATGGGGGGGCAGGGCTTCAATCGGTCAAAAATGGCCTTATTCGGTGTATAAGACGCACCAACATTTCCACCCTCTTTTTTGGGGGGGGGAAGGTGTGTCTTATACTCCAAAAAATACAGTAAATATTTCTATGGGAAGAACGAAAGCGCTAGAACAAAGAATCTTTGGCTTGGCTTCATGCTATACAGATGGAGTGATTTTGATTGACAGATGTCCCATTTCTGGACTATGGTACAAAGGAGGAGGAGGAGGAGGAGGAGGAAGGGAGGGAGGGAGGGAGAAAAAGAAAGAAAGAAAGAAAGAAAGAAAGAAAGAAAGAAAGAAAGAAAGAAAGAAAGAAAGAAAGAAAGAAAGAAAGAAAGAAAGAAAGAAAGAAAGAAAGAAAGAAAATAACCTCTGGTAGAGCAATTTAGTGTTGGAATTCACACCAGGAAAATAGCAAGGAAAAGGCTACTTTCTTGGACCACAGCGTTGAGGGAGGCCGATCACCAGAATAGAATAATTTCTTCCAGTGAACCTAAATGACTTTTTGAAACTGGCCATGTCACTTTTGTTATAGATACTAAGCCTACAATATCAAGAAAGCAAATTACGTGTCTGGCTTAGAATTAATTTTATCGGTGACAGGAAGTTATTACCTCTGGGAATGGAGAGACATTACCCATAGACTCCTAAAGTAGGTAGGAAGCCGTTCCTGTTATTTCCCTTTCCTATTGGCAAATGAGGAATTGGCTTGCGTTTTTGCAGGGAACGGAACCGGATTTTAGCCTTTTGGCTCCTGGTGGTTGATTCTTTTCGCACAGGATTAAGCTGCCAGATGTTTAATGCAAGAAAAATACAGCAACTAATACTAACCCTTCATTTTCTAATTGTGAGATACTCTAGAGCAGCGGTCACCAACTGGTAGTCCGTGGACCACTGGTGGTCCGTGAGAAAATTTTGGTGGTCCGCAGAAAAATTATTTGCATTTTTTATATTGCACTAAATCAGGGGTCTTCAAACTACGGCCCCTGGGCCGGATACGTTCAATGAACGTTTGTGTTGCTGCAAGACTCCCCCTTCGGGGTCTTTTTGTGCGGGTCGGGGGGGGGGAGAAATTCCGACTTGGGGTCTGCTTTGGCCTCCTGGTGCAGGGCTTTGGGCGAAGGTTGGAGGGAAGCGCTACTGGTGGTGAAGAGCCGGAGGGCCTCATTCCAGTGGGACTGCATCATGGCCTGGAACTGGCTGACCATCTCAGTCTGCTGAGCCTCCAGGCACCAGTACCTGGACTTGCACTTCCACAGGTCTTCCCTCTGCTTGGGAAGCCTATGCTCCTAGTCCTCAGTGAGGTGCTTCTACTGAGCCTCCTTCTCGGTCAGATCCAATTTGGACTGAGGCAGCTGTTTTGCCAACTCTTTCTTGTGGTGGCTGCTTAGCTCCAACAACTGCTTCCTGTTGGGGCCCTAAGGAGCCCGGGTGGGGAGGCGAGGAGTGGCTGGCAGGGGAGGGGCAAGTAGAGACCAGCGAGGCGCCCCCTCGACGTGAGTGACATCGAGTTGGCCACGCCTAGCCAGTCACATGACCATCTAGCCACGCCCACCCTGTCATCATACAGGCAGATCATATTAGTGGTCCGCAGGATTTTAAATTATGAATTTAGTGGTCCCTGAGGTCCGAAAGGTTGGTGACCCCTGCTCTAGAGTAGTATCATTCACTCTCAGCAACATTAAGATGTCTTCAACTCCCAATCATGGTGGCTGGAGAATTCTGGGAGTTGAATTCCACAAGTCTTAAAGTTGCCAAGTTTGAAGACCTCTGCCTTAGAGAAAGTCTGTGAGCACAAGACTTATTTCCATGAACCATTTCAATGCCCGTCTACGGAGATTCTCAATCATCCATGGATGTCCCAAATGTGCTTTTTTTTTCTTCCCGCAAAAGGCAACTGGACTTTCTTGGTTATTTCCTTTGAAAATGTTTTGCTTCTCAAGCGAAATGTTTTCAAAGGAAAAATACCAGGGAAGTCTTTGAAAAAAAGCAGCTTTGGGACATTTGAATGCCCCGGTTAGAAGTAGGACCAGAAAATTCAGATAGTTTTACATCAACACCCTTTCAAAATTGTTTATGCATCTTCAGATCCAGTTTGTCCTTCAGGAGCAAGGCATCTCTCACCTTCTCTCCCAGTATATAAGGTAGCCAAACACTAGGCCAGGGGTCAGCAACCCGCGGCTCTGGAGCCGCATGTGGCTCTTTCATCCCTCTGCTGCGGCTCCCTGTCGCTCAAAATAGGCGTCACAACCGCCAATGTGTGATGCCCGCCGGCACGCGATTTATTGAGCTTTTCAACCCCCGTTAGGCCAACCATGGATAAATCCAAGAAAATAAAAGTTTCAGAAGAAAACAGAATGTTTAATTCAACTACATATGCTAGTTCTGTGGCCGCTCAGAAAATAGTCAGGCATGGGAAGGGTTTTGTGGCTCCCGGTGTTTTCTTTTCTGTGGGAAACGGGTCCAAATGGCTCTTTGAGTGTTTAAGGTTGCCGACCCCTGCACTAGAGAAAAAGCACTAAAAATCCTTGGCAGAAATGCACCACGTTCTTAAGCCAGACCAATCCTCTCCATGTACGTCCCTGTAACAGGGCAGGCCTACTTACATAGGAAGGTCTTTTATGAGGAGGAGGAGGAGGAGGAGGAGGAGGAGGAGGAGGAGGAGGAGGAGGAGGAGGAGGAGGAGGAGGAGGAAAGTCTTAGGAGGAAAGGTGGTAAGGGAGGAGAAAAGATCTGCATCTCAGGGCAGTTACACCCATCTACTAATTGCAATCAAGGGCTCTTGCAGGCATTAATTAAACCTTAATCCGCGTTAAACCGTGTGAAGCACTTCTCGATCCCGTTTTTCAGCTGGCTACACTGAACAAGTAAGACAGTTGGTTGCTAGAGATGACGCAGCTGACAGTAAGAACAGAAGCCTTGTTCAGGTGGGGTGGGGTGGGGTGGCTGTTTTGGGAATGTTCCCCCTAAGGAGGCTTGTCCAATGCCAACAATTAGTTCTCCTATAGGAGAACAAACCCATCAGGACAAGATTCGGCAGTCCAGCCGCATTTAAAAGACAAAAGCCACTCTTTTGAAGACAGCAAAGTCCACATTTTGGACAGAGAGGATCACTGGTTTGAAAGAGGGGTCACAGAGGCCATCTGTGTCAAAATTGAACAGCTCTCTCTCAACAGAGGGGAAGGGATATGACACCACCTATCTCCAGTCTACAACAGTCCTTTCAGCAGTTTCAAGGAGGCTCCACACCCATTTGCACCACTCAGGTAACCCTGAGGACACAGATAAACCTCCAAGTGGCCTCAATGACCCTCTAAAAGAATGTAAATGACCAGCTGTCAGCAAGGAATATAAACCCTTCCATTCCCCACCATCCAGTCGGAGCTGAAGAAGCTTCTTGGATGAGAAGCGAAACGTCTTCAAAGGAAAACCAGAAAGTCCAGTTGCCTCTTTTGGACAACCATGATCTGGATGACTGAGAATCTCCACAGATAAATCTGAATTCACGTTTGTGCTAAACCACAAGTTTCTCTAACGATAGTCTAAGGAATAAAACCACAAATTAATAACATCATAACATAAAGCTCAACTCCGGTGACTTCATAAATCACAAAAAATTCTTGCGAATAGACCACTTCTAAAATCATGGTTATACACCGCAAGGCCAATTAACACAGCATATTAAGCCAAATTCAACTAAACATTTTATAGCTTAGCCCAAAGTGTGAACCACATCAATGCTCTTTAGAAGCTCAGCTGAACACCGTTTTTAATTTTAAACTCTGGGCATTTTTAAAATCTTAAAAACTACCCAATTATGATCAGTTTCCTTCACCTGATGTTTTTTCCCATGCTTTTGCTTGGTGTTGTTGTTTTTGGCTATTTCTCCAGTACCAATATTTACAACGGAAACAAACAAACAGGAACCAGACCCAAAACAAGAGAAATAGTTAGGAACAATGCCTAGATATTTGGAGTACTCCATGCCAGCATTCTTTAGATTAGGATTCTGAGGTGCAAAATCTTGCTGGAGCTGATTTTGGAGGAAGGCAGCACGCGCAGATTAAACTAAGACGTGGTGAATCTCCTTGCAGAAAGAAAATATTGGGGATTGAACACAGGAAGCGAAGTTCATTCATTCTTCTTTTTGCCCAGCACTCCAAAATACAAAGCGAGGCATTTTTTTCTTCCTATAGTGACATTTGAGGAACAGAAGAAGGGTAGACAATAGAGGCTTCCTTCCTAACCCCCCGACTCCCAATTTCATGGCTTAACTTCCTTGTTCGCTTCGGAGTTTGCTGCATCTTTGGCCGAGGGGACTGACCTTCCACAGACGGGCTCCGTACGTCATCAGGACCCTTTCCCCATCGGAAGACGTAGGGCATTCCGGCGCTCCATGAATAAGACAATTCATTCAACAAGTGGCGGCATGTATCCCCTGGCATGAATGGAGGACCGCTGCAGTCAAGGCGGTCCCTGCCAGCTATTGACAAACTGAACTGAGGGTGATTGTGTGCTTTTACACACTGACAAATCTCCGCAGTGTGATCCCGCTGGCATTCACGTACAAAAAAGAGGAGGCCACCCTGTGCACAAGGACTGACGCGCAATCGGCAGCAATAGGGAGAAAGCGAGAATGGCCCCATCTTTTCAAAGCGACGCTTCTGACAATGATCCCTTATTTTTCAACGAAGTACATTTCCTGAGATCTGCTCCATGCCTCCCAAGAATGCCCTGCTTATGAATGCGGCTCGTGTGCACTCCAAGGGCCCGGGCATTCGAGGTCAATCCCCAAATCGCCACCTGAAGATACGAAGCGGCCTCTCTCTGCCGACCACCCCAGATTTAAAACAGCTGGGAATTCTCCATCACTGGAGGCTTTTAAAGAAGAGACTGGACAGCTGCTGGCTTGGAAATGGTGTAGGGCAGTGATGGCGAACCTATGGCACGGGTGCCACAGGTGGCACGTGGAGCCATATCTGCCGGCACGCAAGCCGTTGCCCTAGCTCAGCTCCAGCGCGCATGTGCGTGCACGCCAGCTGATATTTGGCTCGCGCGGAGGCTCTGGGACGATGATTTTGGCCTCTGGAGGGCCTCCGGGGTGGCAGGGGGGAGCATTTTCTCCCTCCCCAAGTTCCAAGAAAGCCCCTGGAGCCTGGGGAGGGCAAAAAACGGGCTTACTGGGCCCACTGGAAGTCGGGAAATGGGGGAGTGGGGGGGTCACGCACTCATGCACAGGGGGGTGGGGCAAGTGGGGGGCTTTGAATTATGGCTGTGGGCACGCACGAGTGTGCGATAGCGCGTGTGCGCACTATTTTGGCACCCGAGGAAAAAAAGGTTCGCCATCACTGGTGTAGGGTCTCCTGCTTGAGCAGGGGGTTGGACTAGAAGACCTCCAAGGTCCCTCCCAACTCTGTCGCTCTGTTTCTGAAACATATGGTCCTATGTAGGAAAAGGGTCTTATCTGTGATCTGGTTCAAATATTACATTAAAACTTGGGTTTCTTGAACAAGGGCTTACGAAATAAGCATTATTGGCTTGAGGGGTCCTTGGTGCTCTCTGAGCTTGCTTGTTTTCTTGTAGATGTTTCATTGCCCAAACTAGGTAACATCATCAGTGCTAGTGACTAATGACTAGACCAGGGATCAGCAACCTGCGGCTCTGGAGCCGCATGTGGCTCTTTCATCCCTCTGCTGCGGCTCCCTGTTGCCAGTTGGCTCCACAATTGATAGGGCTTTCGGTTAGGACAGGTAGAGGAAAAAGGATGCTGCACTAGGAGGAGACTCTACGGTGGGGGGAAACGAACTTCCGGTCGGCAGAGGAAAAAAGATGCCACTCTAGAAGGAGACTCTATGGCGGGGGAAGCGGACGTCTAGTTGGCTCCAGAACTGAACATGGGGCTTCCGGTTAGGACCCTTGTGGCTCTTTGAGTGTTTAAGGTTGCCGACCCCTGGACTAGACTAGTACTGATGATGTTACCTAGTTTGGGTAATGAAACGTTTGTGTCATGTAGTGAATATTGTCAGTTGTATGTCTATGCAGGGTGATGCACCCCTATCCTAATATTATGGTACATTCCAATACAAGCAGAACACGTGACATGATCTTGTACGCATGTCCACATTCCTGATCCACCATTGATCACTTTTTGACTTGGCTCTTGACCTGAACGGTCGCGTTTTCTTAGCAAAAATGTAATTATTCAGGATTTATTGTTTTTGTACCGAAATAAATATTTTCTATTAGACTTTTAATCTCGGCTTTATTTCTAACTGTCTGAATTCCAAGAAAAGATCTAAGTCGCCTCTATGAGATATTTATTCTCACCTCAACAGTCTGCAAGAACACAAGCAAACTCAGAGAGCACCAAGGACCCCACACTCCTCTTCCTCTTCCTCTCCCAAACGCCACTTCTTTCTAGTACTGATGATGTTACCTAGTTTGGGCAATGAAACGTCTGCAAGAACACAAGCAAGCTCAAAGAGCACCAAGGACCCCCTCATGTCAACCCTGAGCTGCAAATCTTCTCCTTTATTAACAATTGGCTTGGTTTGCACATGACAATAAGCTATAAGCCATGGTTTTCAGTTAGCCTCAATTTGCAACCAAACCTGGGACCAGAAGTTCCTCTTTTAAGGGAGTTGCGCCCAGTTTTATTACTCTTTTTTTGCCATGCTCGGTTAAATGAATCACTGAAGTTGTTAAATGAATCAGGAGCTTGCAGGAAGACGGCCAGGAAAGCTTGCAAATGGCAATCACATGACCCTCAACACAGGTGGCACTCGGAGCCATATCTGAGGGCAGCTGATTTTCGGCCTTTCCGGAGGGCGGGGGGGAGGTCGTTTTCGCCCTCCCCAGGCTTCAGGAAAGCCTCCAGAGCCTGTGGATGGGGAAAAATGGACCCAACGGGCCTACCGGAAGTTTGTTCCAGTAGGCCCGTTGGGCCGTTTTACGCCCTTCGCAGGCTTCAGGAAAGCCTCCTGAAGCCTGGGGAGAGTGAAAAACGGCCCAACGGACCTACTGGAAGTCCGGAGGCTTCAGTGAGGCCTGCGCACATGCGTGGGGGGGGAGCGCAGGGGGGTGTTGTGCGTGCATGCACGGGGGTGGGAGGGCATTGCATTATGGGTGTGGGCACAAACGCGCGTGCCCTTTTGGCACCCGAGCAAAAAAAAGGTTCGCCATCACTGGTGTAGGGTCTTCCTGCTTGGGCGGAGGGTTGGACTAAATGACCTACAAGGTCCCTTCCAACTCTGTTAATCTAATACAGAGGTCTTCAAACTTGGCAACTTTAAGACTTGTGGACTTCAACTCCCAGAATTCCTCAGCGCTGAGGAATTCTGGGAGTTGAAGTCCACAAGTCTTAAAGTTGTCAAGGTTGGAGACCCCTGCAGTACAGGGTCAATTTTTAAGGAAATCTCATTCCCACTGTGTTATTATCGTAACGATTAGAACAATTTTTTTTCATTGAAACACTCAGAACGACTTCATTATTATAATGTGTTGTGTACTGCAACTGCAAATATATTTCGTGATTATCGGTATTCTAGATTGCAGCATCGGGCTTTTAGCAAGCCTTGATTTAAATGCTGTGGGGGTGGAGGGGTTTGATGCTTAAAATAAGCAGTGGCCCTTGGGGATTTGGTTTCTCAAAGATGAGATAAAACAATCTTTTCCTTTAAAAAAAACAGTAATTCACATTTGTATTTGGAACTGAAGAATGCATAAATAATATGTAAGTCTTTAAGACACTCATTCAAGGCGATATTCTGTTTATTTATTTTTTAAGTGTGCCCGAGATCACTTCCTTAAATGATCTATTGCAGCATGCTCTAATTTGATATGTAGGATCCTAGGAATAGAATTATTGTACTACGTAACTTCACAGGGCTTTAGAAAAAGTTGTGCAGCTTTAGTTCTCTAATTAAAAATCCAGATCTACAGCCCAAAAGAGATTACAGATCAACTTTCTTTAATCTGGCATCCTCCAGATATGTTTGGCTATCACGCTCGTCATCTCTGGCAAGGACATATATTGCCTGATACGATTGGAATGATCCATCACTGTGTTTAACATGGTTGATTTGCAATCTCTTTCCAGCAGGCATAGATCGTCCAGTAAGAGAATTAACACACCAAGCTTTTTTGTAAAAGCTAAAGATATTCTAGGCAGGGGTGGGGGCAAAGGGTTAACCAGCAGAGATAATACAAGACCACACACACACACACACACACACACACACACACACACACTTTAAGGCAGAGGTCTCCAAATTTGGCATCTTTAAAACTTGTGGATTTCAACTCCCAGAATCCCCCATCCAGCATCCTGGGAGTTGAAATCCACAAGTCTTAAAAGTTTCCAAGGTTGGCGGTGCCTCCTTTAAGGTACAATCAATTCAAACTAAATTATTTGCGCTTTTGCTAGCTGAGAAGATACTGTGCCTGCCATGCACACGTGAATCAAGTCCTTGTTTTCACTGAGCTAACTTTTAAAGTGGGCCTGAACATGGAACAGCAATAGAAGGAGAGTATTTTATGTAGTACGCACTTATTTCTAAGTGAAAGAATAGAATAGAATAGAATAGAATAGAATAGAATAGAATAGAATAGAATAGAATAGAATAGAATAGAAATATAGATGGAAGGGACCTTGGGGGTCTTCTAGTCCAACCCCCTGCTCAGATAGGAAACCCTATACCAGGGGTCCCCAAACGTGGCAACTTTAAGACTTGTGGAATTCAGCTCCCAGAATTCTCCAGCCACCATGACTGGGAGTTGAAGTCCAGATGTCTTAATGCTGCTGAGAGTGAGTGACATTACTCTAGAGCAAGGTCACCAACCTTTCGGACCTCAGGGACCACTAAATTCATAATTTTAAATCCCGTGGACCACTAATATGATGTGCCTAATGACCGGGTAGATGGTCATGTGATTGGGTGGGTGTGGCCAGCTTGATGTCACTCACGTCGAGGGGTGCCTCGCTGGCCTCTACTTGCCCCTCTGGGAGTCAATTCTGGGAGTTGAAGTCCACAAGTCTTAAAGTTGCCAGGTTTGAAGATCTCTGCACTATACCATTCCAGACAAATGGTTGTCCAGTCTCTTCTTAAAAACCTCCAGTGATGGAGCACCCACAGTTTCTGGAGGCAAGCTGTTCCACTAGTTAATTGTCCTCACTGTTAGAAAGTTTCTCCTTAATTCCAGGTTGCTTCTCGCTTTCTTTTGGAATCTACTTTTCCACAATAGCAACTCTCTGGCCCAAAATAACTGAGGAAGCTTCTGTGGCTGAAGGTGGACTAGAACCTGGTTCTCCTCACTCCTGTTCCAAAACCAACATCACAGCACTACACCCTCTTGTTAAGGTAATCAGCCCATAGCTATAGTTATATAGATTTATATATATGACCGTCCACAAACTTTCCGACAACCACACCATGAAGCAGACTTGGCTAAAAGAGAGTAACTGTCCACAGAGCTTTCAGCTCAGGGGGTTTCTGTGGCTTATCATACTCATAGATCAGGGGCTTCCTCTTCCAATTGTCCCACCCTAGGGGAGGTATTGGCTCAAACTCCTCCCAGCAGCCCTAAGGGGGCCCTAGAAACTACTCCTAAACCAGCACCTTCACCACTAAACCTAACTCAATCTCTACATGAAGATCAAATAAATGAACCAGGGAGGGGAAGTTTTTAAAAACACAAAATATAAGGAAACTAAATCCGTATCTCAAGATCAAGAGCCGTGGTGGCGCAGTGGTTAGAATGCAGTACTGCAGGTTGCGTCTGTTGACTCTGCCAACTGCCAGCAGTTTGATCCCGACTGGTTCAAGGTTCACTCAGCCTTCCATCCTTCCGAGGTCGGTAAAACAAGGACCCAGATTGTTGGGGGCAATGGGCTGATTCTATAAACCGCTTAGAGAGGGGCTGTAAAGCACCGTGAAGCGGTATATAAGTTTATGTGCTATTGCTATTGTTGCAGGTTTTAAGATGTCAAACCACATTGACTAAAATGTCCACCATATCTCCTTATCCATAAAGAAGACACAAACGCAGGGATATTTAATATCATGAGCGCCATTTTCCCTCAAAGGCAAATCTCAAGCATTCGCCACTGGACTAGTCGTTCCTTAAAGTTCCATGCCCTGCAAGTCGGCAATCCCTTCTGAGAAATGGCCTAGATACGAGGATTATCACCAATTACAGGTAAATCCTTGAATGCAAATTGTTCATTTAGCAACCATTCAAAGTTCAACAGCACTGGGTGGGGAAATGTAACTTACAACTGGTCCTCGCGCTTATAACCGTCACAGCATCGCCATGGCCACAAGATCAAAATTTGGGCATTTGGCAACTGGCATATATTTACAATGGATGCAGTATCCCAGGGTCATGCAATCGCCATCGGCAGCCGTCGCAACTGGCTTCCAACAAGCGAAGTCAATGGGGGAAACTGGGTTTGCTTAACCACGCGATTTCACTAAACTGCAGAGATTCGCTTAAAGACTATGGCAGAAAAAAACCCAACTCATACAATTGGGCACAATTCGCCTTGCTTAGTGACAGAAATTCAGAACAGAACCCCATTCTTTGTTGTAAGCCGGGGTCTACCTGTAATCCCTGTTTCCTTTAAATCTGTCCTGCCATGCGTCTAGATTAGGATTGTGTAGGGGGAAAAGCAAACACAAATCTGTAGGCGAGTTAGAACAATAAAAGTACTGCCTGTGTTTGGAGCGCAAGTGCACCGCGTGCTTACTCACAGCACACAACCTTTGCGTGATCCCTCTCTAGGTCGCTGGAACTAAAAGTTTAGACTTAGAATAACTTTGAATGTACACTAGTCGCCATACATTAAAATGAAATTTCGTTGCATACAGCTCTTAAAGGGTCTCCATCTCTAATATACACTACAAGAACGTGACAAAAATATAAACAAACAAACAAACAAATAAAAGATTATGCAAATACCCACATATATTATATGACAGAGAGAAACAACAGAGTTTAGTTCGGATGTATATAAATGCACATGGCGAGAAAAATGAATCTTGCGAGTTTTCTGGCAGCTTGCCTGAAGCAGCTGAAAAAAAACCCAGGGAACCTCATATGAGATTTTAATGTTACATCAAACGAGGACGCGGTGTTTGTTCCTCTTCCAATAATTTGTTCTTGCTTTGTAGTTTTGTCTAAGAAGCAACCCACCAAGGATGCTACCTGGCCTGTGACACCGACTAGGCAAAGCACAGACAAGGCCCCTTGGGTTTGTCCAGCTGGTCCATCACAAAGAACTGGGAAAGAATAGGGAGCCCTTGCTAGATCACACAAAAGGGATTACTGGTCCCCATCTCTGAGCAGCGGAAGTTGACAAACTTCGGACTTCCCCAACTGACAAAAGGAATTCTCGGAATGTCAGAGATGCTGATTTTAGTGAGACAAGAGAAGTTCCAAACCGGGGGTGTCCAATCTCGGCAACTTTAAGACTTCTGGAAACCAACTCCCAGAATTCCACAGCCACTTGATGGGAATTCTGGGAGTTGAAATCCACAGGTCTTAAAAAGTTGCCAAAGTTGGACACCACTAAACTATACTGCATTCAGTTTTGGTCGCCACGATGCAAAAAGGATGTTGAGACTCTAGAAAGAGTGCAGAGAAGAGCAACAAAGAGGATTAGGGGACTGGAGGCAAAAACATATGAAGAACGGTTGCAGGAACTGGGTATGTCTAGTTTAACGAAAAGAAGGACTAGGGGAGACATGATAGCAGTGTTCCAATATCTCAGGGGCTGCCACAAAGAAGTGGGGGTCAAGATATTCTCCAAAGCACCTGAGGGTAGAACAAGAAGCAATGGGTGGAAACTAATCAAGGAGAGAAGCAATTTAGAACTAAGGAGAAATTTCCTGACGGTTAGAACAATTAATCCGTGGAACAGCTTGCCTCCAGAAGTTGTGAATGCTCCAACACTGGAAGTTTTTAAGATGTTGGATAACCATTTGTCTGGAGTGGTGTAGGGTTTCCTGCCTAAGCAGGGGGTTGGACTAGAAGACCTCCAAGGTCCCTTCCAATTCTATTCTATTCTATTCTAAACTGAGGAAGTAATAATCCTTCAGTATGCAGAGTAGCATTCCCATGTACCCAAGACAACTGTCAAGTTTACTTGTCGGCTGAAAACTTTTAGTACTTCAAATGAGAGGGGAAACACTGAAAATGTTGGTGGACACAGGTTGTTTCAATCCACAGGATGAATCTACAGAGGTAGAAGCCAGAGGGGAGGGAATCAAAACTGCTTGAAAACCAAGCACAGTTGAAGCAGAACTTCAACAACAAGGAGCAACAAGAAGCCTCATTATTATAGCAACAGAGGAATGTAAGCAAGCATTCGTTCTTGAACTGATTTCCCTGTGACACACACACACACATCGTGTTTTCCCCAAAATAAGACCCTGTCTTATATTTTTTGAACCCTGAAATAAACGCTTGGCCTTATTGCCATGCACTCAAAAGCCCGATTTGGCTTATTATCAGGGGATGTCTTCTTTTCGGGGAAACACAGTAATACTGTATAGAGGAAATAAATATATTATGATGTATTGAAAGCAATGACCATACTGCTTATAAGGTTGGGTTCTGGAAGGAAGGAAATACAAGCAAAAATACTTCTGGATAAAATTCAGTGATCAAGACACGTGCTTGTGCTTTTGGAGTTCAAGTTTCATTAGTCCAGAGAGCATGCCAATTTGGAGACCCCGTGGGAGTTGTATCTAAACCAGAGGTCTTCAAACTTGGCAACTTTAAGACTTGTGGACTTCAACTCCCAGAATTCTCCAGCCTTTCTGGGAGTTGAAGTCCACAAGTCTTAAAGTTGCCAAGTTTGGGGACCCCTGATCTAAACATTTCCCATGTGGCCTGGCTGTTTTCTTATGCCCAAGATAGTTACTGTAAAACATGCAATAATGGGTGTGATGCACATATCAATCCATACCAATAGCAATTGTAGTTGACTTTAATAGAATTGAAACAATCTTCCTGAGTTTAGGATTATATGCAGACCATGAATATTACAGCAATTACTCCTCCAGATGTCAAATAACTACCGTATATACTCGAGTATAGGCCGACCCGAATATAAGCCGAGGCACCTAATTTTACCACAAAAAACTGGAAAAGTTATTGACTCGAGTATAAGCCTAGGGTGGGAAATGCAGCAGCTACCGGTAAATTTCAAAAATAAAAATAGATACCAATAATGTTTTTGAATATTTATTTCAAAGAAAAACAGTAAACTAGCTCTGTAAGTGGAAAAGAGGGTCAATAAAAACAATATGGTATCAACAATAACTAAGGAGGAGGTGGGACATCGTTGCAGAGCGGCAGGAGGGGGAGGAAGGGGAATCGTAAGACAGCCCTGCATTACATTAGAACGTGAGGAGGGGGGATGGTGCGGTGCGCGCTGCGCGGCAAACTGACACAGAGGGAGGGGAAACTCACAGGGGCGTCGGGCCATTCACGAGCGTCACCCAGCGGCATGGCCCCGCCCCTTTTTCTCCTCCATTTCAGGCAAATTTTTCACTGACTCAAGTATAAGCCGAGACGGCTTTTTTCAGCCCAAAAAGTGGGCTGAAAAACTCGGCTTATACTTGAGTATATACGGTAAGTTAGGGAAGACTAGGTTCACACTATACTAAGTCATCATATGGTTTGCTTCATTTCGATAAAGGATGTTGTGCCAGTCCAGATAATCTACAATAAACCAGTGGCTCCCAGCCATTCGGATACCAAGGACTGGTTCCGTGGAAAGAGGTTTTTCCACAGACCGGAGGGGGCGTGGTTTCACACGCTGCTTGCATTTTGTGGATGTGGTATCAATTTGTTTGTGTGACCCAATGTTTTGGATGTCGCAGACAGGGGCTAGTCCACACACGGGGGGGTTGGGGACCTCTGCAATAAACCATGATTAGACAAACTTTTTTTTAACCATGATATATGGATCTAGTAACATAATTATCTTGTATTTCTTTGCATGAAAGATTGCTGGATGGAGGGCGGGGGAATAATCATCCTGACAGGGTAAAATGAAATATTATAATGCAACAGCAGCATCAAAATTTTTTGATTGGGGATTTTTTTGTGAAGTATGTATTGTGAAGTATGTATTGCAAATTTATTTTTTATGTATTGTGAAGTATGTATTGTGAAGTATGTATTGCGATCGCACAGGGGACAAAGGAAGTGATACAAAGACATGTTGAAAGCCTCTCTCAAGTCCCTGGATGTCAACACCACCTCCTGGGAAACCCTGGCACAAGATCGATCAACATGGTACATGCTGATCCACCAAGGGTGCCAGACATCTGAGGACAGAAGAACAACCACAGCACAAGAGAAGCGAGCACTCTGCAAAGCCAGAGCTGCAAATGCTGCAACAGTGGTGCCCACACGTCTGCCCAACATGTGGCAGAACATTTTGTGCCCGTAGAGGCCTTCCCAGCCACCTGTGGACACATCGTGGACAGCCCACAACCTGTTAGATGTCAAGGTCCTCTTAGAACATGATGGATGAACATCATCATGTATTGCTATAAAAATTTTCATACCGTTGAATCATAGTAATGTATAGTTTAGTTTAGTTTAATTAGATTTATATACCGCCCTTCTCCAGGGGACTCAGGGCGGTGAACAGCCAAGTAAAAACACAATATAAACATTAAAATATATATACAATTAAAATAAAATATTCGATGTGGCCGTGATTTAATACAATTAAAATTTGGTATAACAAAAGCAAATTAAACAAGTTTAGTAAAATGGCTATTTTTTAAACAGGTCTTTACTAAAAGCAAACAAGGACATAAACTTTTACACTAATCCCACTTAATGTTTTTAGTCTATGCTGTTTACAAAAAAATGACCTGGATGACTGAGAATCTCCAGACTTTTACCCATACAATTTGGGATGAACACCCTTTGAATGCTGTGGGAGTAGAAATAGATTTCCAGAAGAAGAAAAATTGCAGACTACAGGAACCAGGAGCACCACTCAGGTGACCCTGAGGACACAGATAAACCTCCAAGTGGCCTCCACGACCCTCTAAAACAGCGGTTCTCAACCTGTGGGTCGCGACCCCTTTGTGGGTCAAACAACCCTTTTTACAGGGGTCGCCTAAGACCATCAAAAAACACATATTTCCGATGGTCTTAGGAACCGAGACACCGCTCCGCTATCTGTCTCCAGGCAGTCCACCCACATGCAAATAGACTACTGCAAAAAAAAAATATCTGTACCATGGGAACTTCTGAGCATGCGCAGAAGCCAAATTTTTGGCACTGAGCATGCGTCACCATCTTGTTTTCAGCTTCTTCTTTTTTTGCCATTTTTTTAAAAAAATTCAGCGCTGCGCATGCGTGTGTGTGCAAAACACATGCATGCCCACGAGGCGAGGCCATGCAGCGCAGGAGGAAGCGAACCGGCAGAGAGGTAAGATAGAACCTACCCCTGAGTTTCCTAATAATTTTATTATTTTTTGGTTGGGGGTCACCACAACATGAGGAACTGTTTTAAAGGGTCGCAGGGTTAGGAAGGTTGAGAACCACTGCTCTAAAAGGATGCAAATGACCAGCTGTAGGATTGTAGAGTATCAATCCTTCCATTCCCCATCATCCAGTCAGAACTGAAGTAGCTTCTTGGAGGAGAAGCGAAACGTCTTCAAAGAAAAACACAAAAGTCCAGTTGCCTCCTGAAAAAGCACCTTTGGGACAACCAGGACCTGGATGGCTGAGAACCTCTACAGCAGTGGTTCCCAACCTTTCTAATGCCGCGACCCCTTAATATAGTTCCTCATGTTGTGGTGACCCCCAACCATAAAATTATTTTTGTTGATACTTCATAACTGTAATTTTGCTACTGTTATGAATCGTAATGTAAATATCTAATATGCAGGATGTATTTTCATTGTTACAAATTGAACATAATTAAAGCGTAGCGATTAATCACAAAAACAATATGTAATTATGCCAGATCAGAAATTCTCGGGCCAGTCTTTGCAAGAGCACAAGGAATATCATCTTCCACAACAAGTCTACTTCTGTATTTAGACTTGATAACCAACAAGAGTACAGCAATATTTCTCAATCTCAGCAACTTTTAAGGTGCCTGGACTTCAATTCCCAGAATTCAAAGCAAAGCTGGCTAGGGAATTTTGGGAGTTGAAGTCCAGGTATATTCAAGTTGTTGAGGTTGAGAAATTGTGTTCTGCAGTGTCGAAAAGCTAGAAATCAGTTAAGCTTCCAGCAAAGTAATCCCTGTTTAGTAGCTTCTCCCAGGACTCCAAAGTTTCAGGAGGCAAACAAGGGGCAAAAAACCCGATGATTGGTCCAAAAACATTGCCGGGGTCCCCAAAGCCAATTTCCTCTTTTAAGCTCTTTCTTCTTAAAACAGCCCCATATTCCTTCCTCCCCCATGGGGCCTGCTCACCCACTCTTCCCAGAACCCCTGCAAAGACAACAATTTTAATTTGCAAGGCTCTTCTTTCAACAGTTTCTTTCTTACTTTCTTTCCCTCTCTCACTTTTTTCTCTTCCTTCCTTCCTTCCTTCCTTCCCTTTTCTCTTCTTCCCTCTCCTAGCCCTCAGCACTGCAAGATGGCCAGGCTTGTGGCAGTGGGGAGGGGGGCTGAGGATGCCGGGGCGACCCCTGGGAAATGGTCGTTCGACCCCCAAAGGGGTCCCGACCCCCAGGTTGGGAACCACTGCTCTACAGACTTTTAGCTATGCAATTTGGGACGAACACCCTTTGAATGGTGTGCAAGTAGGAATGGATTTCCAGAGGAAAAAAATTGCAGACTACAGAAACCATTTTGCACCACTCAGGTGACCCTGAGGACACAGACAAACCTCCAGGTGGCCTCAACGACTCTCTTAAAGCATGCAAATGACCAGCTGTCTGCAAGGAGTATCAATCCTTCCATTTCCCACCATCCAGTCAGAGCTGAAGAAGCTTCTAGAGGGAGAAGCGAAACGTCTTCAATCGTCAGAAAACACCTGTCACCAGCAAGGGATAGAAAGCACCCACCACCCCCACAGCTCCCTGCAGCTGCTTAGGCGGACGTGCTCCTTCCTTCCAGGCCAGCGACCCCAGTTAGCAACCCCGAAGCTTCTCCCTAACCCCATTGAACCCCCCCCCCACGCCCCAGCCCCCTCCTCCGCTTCTCTCAGCTTCTCCAACGGGAGAGTCCACCGGAACCAGAAACAAGGGTGCCCCCATGTTCTGACCCACAAGAAGAATCCTCCCCGCCCCCCCAATGCTTCTCCCTGGCGGGGCTGAAGACGGAAGACGCGCCCACCGGGACCACCACTCACCAACTCATAGTTTCCCTTCCGGTCCCGCGCCTCAGCCGGAAACCGCAGCTTCCGGCGCTCGACTCCGACTCCCGGACGTGACGTCACGGGACGGCGGCGCGCTTCGCGGCGACGTCACGCGCAATCCTAGGGAGGGGGAGGGGGTGGGAGGAGGAGAGGGGGCGGGGCAAGCGTCACAGAGGGAGGGCGGGGCAAGCGGCGGCCGTGCTTGTTAACGCTTTCGGTGCTGCGTCCGGCACTGCGGGTTGCAGCCAGGCGCTTCCTTCCTTCCTTCCTTCCTTTCTTTCTTTCTTTCTTTCTTTCTTTCTTTCTTTCTTTCTTTCTTTCTTTCTTTCTTTCTTTCTTTTTCTTTCTTTTTTCTTTTTCTTTCTTTTCTTTCTTTCTTTTTCTATCTTTCTATCTTTTTTCTATCTTTCTTTCTCTTTCTTTCTCTTTCTTTCTTTCTATCTTTCTTTCTTTTTCTTTCTTTCTTTCTTTCTCTTTCTTTCTTTTTTCTATGTTTCTATATTTCTTTCTATCTTCTTTCTTCCTTTCTTTCTATCTTTCTTTTTTCTATCTTTCTATCTTTCTTTCTATCTTCTTTCTTTCTTTCTTTCTTTCTTTCTTTCTTTCTTTCTTTCTTTCTTTCTTTCTTCTTTCTTTCTTTCTTTCTTCTTTCTTTCTTTCTATCTTCCTTCCTTCCGCCTTCCTTCCTTCCTTCCTTCCTTCCTCCCTCCCTCCCTCCCTCCCTTCCTTCCTTTCATTCTTTCTTTTTCTTTCTTTCCGTTGCTCATGGCAGACTTTTTGCTCAGTGCAGTCCAAAGCGATCTCTCCATCCCCAGGAAAGGATGAGTCGTGCAAAAGCAAGTGAGCCCAAGGGAGGGTTCCCCATGTAACGATGCCTGAGGTTACAGCTTGCACTTCCATTGAAGCCCCTTTTGCAAAATGGGAAAGCGAGGACTGGACGTCCTTTAGCGGTGCAACTGGGCTGCGGGTTTTCCTGACTAGAACCGAAAGGGAAAGTTTTAGGCTTTGGCAAGGGCTCCCTTGTCTGCTAAGCAGGCTTTTTTCCCCCAAGCTCCCGTTCTATTTCGACTCTTAAATCTTCATCCCTGCTTCATCCCTCACCACTGTCAAACTATTCACTAAGTCTGCACTACTATTAATCTTCTCATCGTTCCCATCACCCACCTCCTCCCACTTATGACTGCATGACTGTAACTTTGTTGCCTGTATCCTTACGATTTATATTGACTAGTTCCTAATACGATTTGATTGCTTATTTGTACCCTGTGACTATCATTAAGTGTTGTACCTTATGATTCTTGACAAATGTATCTTTTCTTTTATGTACACTGAGAGCATATGCACCAAAGACAAATTCCTTGTGTGTCCAATCACACTTGGCCAATAAAAGAATTCTATTCTATTCTATTCTATTCTATTCTATTCTATTCTATTCTATTCTATTCTATTCTATTCTATTCTATTCTATTCTATTCTCTATTCTCTATTCTATTCTATTCTATTCTATTCTATTCTATTCTATTCTATTCTATTCTATTCTATTCTATTCTATTCTGAGAATGACCAGAGTTGAAATCTGCCTAAGGCGCAGGTTTGGAGAAGGAGGGTAAAGACAAAGGCACCCAACCTCTGGATATGCTCTCTTGCCAGAATTAAAGCTGCAACTTGTGAATCTATTTTATTAGGGGATAAGACGGGGGCCCACTATGGGATCTTGATCAACGTTAATAAGATTAGACTCTAAGGCCCATTTCATGTGGGTTTGTCAGATTCATACAAACAAGCAAAGATCCCAAAGGTGCTTTTTTTTTTTCAAGAGGCAACTGGACTTTCTGGTTTTTCTTTGAAGACGTTTCGCTTCTCATCCAAGAAGCTTCTTCAGCTCTGAAGGGGGTCACCACAACATGAGGAACTGTATTAAAGGGTCGCGGCATTAGGAAGGTTGAGAACCACTGCCTTAGTAAGATCACACCTAGAATACTGCATCCAGTTTTGGTCACCACACTATAAAAAGGATGTTGAGACTCTGGAAAGAGTGCAGAGAAGAGCAACCAAGATGATTGGGGGACTGGAGGCTAAAACCTATGAACAGATGCAGGAATTAGGTATGTCTAGTTTAATGAAAAGAAGGACCAGGGGAGACATGATAGCAGTGTTCCAATATCTCAGGGGTTGCCACAAAGAGGAGTCAAGCTATTCTCCAAAGCACCTGAGGGTAGAGCAAGAAGCAATGGGTGGAAACTAATCAAGGAGAGAAAGAACCTGGAAATAAGGAGAAATTTCCTGACAGTTAGAACAATCAACCCATGGAACAGAAGTTGCCTTCAGAAGTCGTGGGAGCTTCACCACTGGAGGCTTTCAAGAAGAGACTGGACTGCCATCTGTCAGAGATGGTGTAGGGTCTCCTGCTTGGGCAGGGGGTTGGACTAGATGACCTACAAGATCCCTCCCAACTCTGTTAATCTGTAAATCTGTAAGCAAAAAGTCAATGGGGAAAGCGGGATTCACTTAACAATTGCATAACTCATTTAGGAACTGCGGTAATTCGCTTAACAACCGTGCCCAAAAGATCATAAAATCTGATGTGACTTACTTAACAGCTGCCTTGTTTAGCAACGGAGATTCGCTGTCCCAATTGTGGTCGTAAGTCGAGGCCCACCTGTAAAAGAAGAAATGTTTCCTGATCAAACCTTCTTTGAGGGAGGGGGTTCGTAATAATAAGGGCAGCGGTGGAATCTACTTACCTTCCCTACCGGTTCGGAAGCACGCGCTTTGCGTTTCACGCCCCGCCCCCATCGTACACGCTTTTTCATCCTCTGCGCATGCGCAGAAGGCTTTGCGCATGCGCAGCGGGTTAAAAAAAGAAAATGGCGACGCCCGGGCGGGTGGGTGGAGCCTCGCACGGCCGCCACTACCGGTTCTCCGAACCACCGACGGCCGCCACTACCGGTACGCCTAAACTGGGCCGAACCGGTAGCATTTCACCCCTGAATAAGGACTTGCATAAGAGCACCAGCGTGCCTACTGTACTGTCCCCATTTATTTGTATTCATTTCCTTCATTCATGTCCATGTTCATATTCACACCTGCTATCTTGTACATGTTTGACAAACTAATAGATGGAATGGAATGGAATGGAATGGAATGGAATGGAATGGAATGGAATGGAATGGAATAGAATAGAATAGAATAGAATAGAATAGAATAGAATAGAATAGAATAGAATAGAATAGAAAGAATAAGAAATGATAGAATAGAATATAGAGTAGAATAGAGTAGAATAGAATAGAAAGAATAAAACTAGAATAGAGAATAGAGTAGAATAGAATAGAATAGAATAGAATAGAATAGAATAGAATAGAAAGAATAAGAATAGAATAGAGAATAGAGTAGAATAGAATAGAATAGAATATAGAGTACAATAGAATAGAATAGAATAGAATAGAATAGAATAGAATAGAATAGAATAGAATAGAATAGAATAGAATAGAATAGAATTCTTTATTGGCCAAGTGTGATTGGACACACAAGGAATTTGTCTTTGGTGCATATGCTCTAAGTGTACATAAAGAAAAGATACATTTGTCAAGAATCATGAAGTACAACACTTAATGATTGTCATAGGGTTCAAATAAGCAATCAGGAAAAATCAATATTGATATAAATCATAAGGATACAAGCAACAAGTTACAGTCATGCAGTCATAAGTGGGAAGAGATGGGTGATAGGAACGATGAGAAGACTAATAGTAATAGTAATGCAGTCTTAGTGAATAGTTTCACAGTGTTGAGGGAATTATTGTTTAGCAGAGTGATGGCGTTCGGGGGAAAACTCTTCTTGTGTCTAGTTGTCTTGGTGTGCAGTGCTCTATAGCGTGGTTTTGAGGGTAGGATAATAAGTAGGGGTCCAAAAACAAACCTCAGATACGGCCTTAAACTTGCTTATGCTTGGTATCCACTGTATTGCAAAGAGCCTTACGGAGTTACTTTGTCATCTTAATTGAAGGATAGCACCGTAAATCAGAATCACACCTGTCACTTTTGGGCTTCTTTATTTTTGATGCCCTGACTTTATAATTGCTGGATATAATTTGATGTAAGTTTTGCCTCCTAAACGCTTAGTGTATGTTTGTGTGTGTGTGTGCCCATTATCTTTTGACAGTTATTAAAATTCTGCTTTATAATGAATAGGAAAGGAAAACAAGATAACCAGTGGAGTTCTGGAGATATAAATTACACAAAAGTGCCTTGCCCTTTTCCCCTGCCTTAACATCCAGTTCTTCAAGGTATTTTGCATAAACCTCCCTTTGACACAACCCTATATAGACTACCATCCTTATTCAAATAAAAGCAAAGGGATCATTAAGTATGGTGACATGCTCAGTTATCTTTTTGTCTTCTTCACATCTTTTGCAAATGATGGCCCCAAAACTTCCTGTTGTTTATCCTTATCTGCCTCTGGGTTTGGATTTAGCAACACTTCGGATTCCCACCAGATTGTGGTGTTTTTTTAAAAAAATAATGTTCTCACTGTTTTCATATCTTTCAGATAATAATTTATCCGACTATGTATTGACTTGTTTAAAAAAACGTTTCCCCATTTTCTTTCGAGATAATGCAAAGAAGTATACAGTGGTATTGAAAGCTTTGTGGCCCCTTTTGAATTTTCAATATTGCTGCTTAAAGAGGACCCAAAACGTTGTTCACACAAATCCCAAAACTAGATATAAGCTTCCCACAAAATAAATGAATGAACAATTCAAATAAAGAAATCAATGAACAAAAAAGGGATATCAGCAAAAAATATCAGCAAAAAATCCTACACATATAGAATAGTGTGTCGGCTATATAAAAAACAGCCTGGATGGTCCCAGTGAGGGGCTGAAAGGCAAAAAGGAAGCTGTGCTGCTTTCTCTCCCATATTTGGGTACACCCGGATAACACCTCAGAAAAACATATATATATATATATATATATATATATATATATATATATATGTGTGTGTGTGTGTGTGTGTGTGTGTGTGTGTGTGTGTGTGTGTGTGTGTGTGTGTGTGTGTGTGTGTGTGTGTGTGTGTGTGTGTGTTCTGAGGTTTTCGTGGGTGTTTGTATGTAGGTCTTTGGGTATTCGGATTTTCTCCCGCGTGAAATTGGAAGTGTCTTGGCGACGTTTCGATGAAGTCTCATTCATCATCTTCAGGCTGGTGTGTTCTGCTTCCTGCTTCTAGGAGCAAATATATATATATATATATATATATATATATATATATATATATATATATATATATATATATATATATATATATTCTCAACTCGTTTCATTGGAATTCTTTTTATTGACCTTTAGGACTTGATACAGAGAATAGATAATGTTTTAGGTCATATTTATGCAGAAATTGGGTTCTTGAAGTTGGAACGCCAGAAAGAGGTCACAAATTTTGAGCAGCACTGCAGCCTTTCCATTCTGCCGCCTTTCAGTTGTGTTGTGCTAGATGAGTCCCTTGGGAGTTGGGCGGCTTATACATTTCAACAATAAATAAATAAATAAGTATTTCTCAGGCTTGGCAGCTTGAAGATATGTGGACTTCAACTCTGAGAATTCTCCAACTAGTAAGTTGCCAAGGTTGAAAAACATTGTACTAGAACTTCAGTCATTCTGAGGCAGAATGCTGGTAAAAAAATGGTAAAATTACAGTCTGAACATATTTGGAAAACTTCACATAAGGAGGAAACTATACCAATGCAATGCAGGTAGTCCTCGAGTTATGACCACAATTCAGCCCAAAATTTATGTTGCTAAGTGAAACGTTTGTCAAGTGAGTTTGCTCCCATTTGATGAGTTGCTAAGTGAATCATTTGCATTTGTTCAGTTAGTCACACGGTCGTTAAGTGAATCTGAATCCCCCGTTGAGTTTGCTTGTCAGAAGGTCGCAAAAGCGGATCACGTGACACTGGGACACTGCAACCGTCGTAAATGTGAACCAGTTGCCAAGTGCCTGAATTTGGATCAGGTGAAGCAGCAACGGTTGTGTGAAAAATGGTCGTAAGTCACAGTTTTCAGGGCCACTGATCGGTCACTAAATGTACTGCTGTTCTACCTGTACTACTGCTAATATTATTTTTAATCATAATAATGACAAATTTGCCATTGGTCAATTGCAAAAGGCAGATTTGCTTGAAACAGCTTACATCCTGTGACGATACCTCTAACTCCATCAAACAACCACATCTGCCTATCCCAAGTCCTTGGGAAGGACTGGATAGGTGGACAAAAATGCCAAATCCAGCCTAAACATCTGGATGATTGTGCAGCAAACCATTATACTGTTGAATGTCTGTCAATGGAATATCTTAAGACTAAGATACACAAGGTGTAAGGCACCAGGATGTTACTGAACTATCAACTGTTATTACTACTGGCCTTACTGACTGAAGCTTGTCAAAAGCCAAAGTTAACCCTAGCACCTGCTTCTAATGTAAGGCATTAACTAGCTTGCGCTTCACACTGAAAGTTGAAAACAATAGAAACGACAACTTTGTGCTAAGATGAGAGTTAAAGACATATGCAGTAAGCTGGAGTTAGTTAGGGCTGGAGGGTGGTGAGACGCCGACTGCAGGGTTTTTTATTGTTGTTGTTGTTGCAGTTTTGCACAATCCCCTGATGCTGGATTTATTTGCTAAAGATTGTCAAATATCACAAAACATTTTAAAATCCCAGCTTCTTTTTCCCAAAAGTACCCAGGAGAATGGTGTGGGTTTTTTTTTTAGAAATCCTTGACTCCCTGGAATGCTTGTTCCTGTACGCGGTGATACTTCTGCTGTTATTGAAAGAGTACTCAATTCTTACACCAGCACCCAAGCTGAACTTAATAAGTGTTTGCTTCAACTTTACCACTGAAACTAAGTACACCCTTAAATATTCAAATGGTTGCCACCACCTAAGGCTGGGATGGGCAAACCTTGAGCCTCGGAAGACCTGTGTACTGTCCCTGGAACACCCAGCAAGTGTGCCAGCAAAATTTCATCACTGGTGCTAAGAATTTTCCTTAAAATGATAACAAATTAAGAGTTTTGGCCTTGAGTGTCTCTGCTGCTCCAGTGTGGAGCACACTTGCACACGCAAAACAAGTTAATATCGCGGTCAATGAAACAGTACGCTTAGTGTCAGGATGTCTCAAACCAACATCAATTGAGAAAATATAATATATCCTCTCGCTGGCATTGCCCCACCTAAGATCAGGAGAGAAGTAGCAGCAAATGTTGAGTGAACTAAGCAAGAGAATGATTCTGGACACGCTCTGAACGGACATATGTCCGAGGCCCACCGACTCTAGGCAGGGGTGGGCTTCAAAAATTTTGCCAAGGGGTTCTCTGCCCGGTTGCTGGATGGGCGTGGGCATGGTGGGCAGGGCCTAGTCAGCCTTCTGCACCATGAGGGGCGTTTTTCCCCTCCCCCTCCGGAGGCTTTCCTCGAGCCTCCGGGAGGGCGAAAACAGCCTCCCCAGGCTCCGGAGGCCCTCTGGAGGCCGGAACTTCCAGTAGGCCCACTTTTTGCCCTCCCCGAGCCTTCACGCACGCCCTGCACTTACCTGCATACAAAACGGGCCGCGTGGGGACTCCTAGGAGGGGAGGCGTGGGCGGGGTGGGGCCAGCCAGGAGTTGGAACTGCACAGAATCTTAGGTAGAGGTTCTCCTAAACCCCTGTGAACCCCCAGCATCCCACCCCTGACTCTAGGAACATCAAGAACAAACGAGGGTACACAAGAACAAAACTGAGTTAAAAGAGGAAGTGAGTGAGTGAGTGAATGAATGAATGAATCATGCGATTGTGGTCTGTACCTCTTCTGTACCACAAGATGTTGAGACTCTAGAGCAACAGAGAAGAGCAACAAAGATGATTAGGGGACTGGAGGCTAAAACATATGAAGAACGGTTGCAGGAACTGGGCATGGCTAGTTCAATGAAAAGAAGGACCAGGGGAGACATGATAGCAGTGTTCCAATATCTCAGGGGTTGCCACAAAGAAGAGGGAGTCAAGCTATTCTCCAAAGCACCAGAAGGCAGGACAAGAAGCAATGGGTGGAAACTAAACAAGGAAAGAAGCAACTTAGAACTAAGGAGAAATTTCCTGACCGTTAGAACAATTAATCCATGGAACAGCTTGCCTCCAGAAGTTTTGAATGCTCCAACACTGGAAGTTTTTAAGAAGATGTTGGATAACCACTTGTCTGAAGTGGTGTAGGGTTTCCTGCCTAAGCAGGGGGTTGGACTAGAAGACCTCCAAGGTCCCTTCCACCTCTGCTATTCTATTCTATGTTGAGATAAGAATTACTCTTATCAGAGGCGAAATGAATCTTTTCCTGGAACTCTGACATTGCCAAAATAAACCGCATTATAATTCTATTGTATAAGATATTTATTTTGATACAAAAATAAGAAATCACATTCTGGCTATATAAAAGAGATGTTGCTTCATCCGAAGCAGAGAACAAAAGGAAAAAAAGGAATGTACACATGCGTACTAGGAACATATTAATCACGTGCTCAGGAATGAACCATTATATTTGACAGGGATGCATCTCCCTGCATATACATGTAACAGGCAATATAAAATCACTGCGTGACATTCTATTCTATTCTATTCTATTCTATTCTATTCTATTCTATTCTATTCTATTCTATTCTATTCCATTCCATTCCATTCTTCTAAAGCTGTGGGTGCTATCTAAGCTGGTCCCCATTCCTAGTTGTTTCACATCGGAATATGAAATTAACAAGTAATCAATGTTTTCAATTCTCCTTACTGCTAACCAGAAATAGTAGTCATTCTGATTTAGGATATACATGACTTATTGTCATTCAGCAATCAGACTGGAGAGGGAAAGAGAGAAGTGAATATGTTTTTTTAAATTTATTAAATGTAACCTTATAATTTGAAAAACAAAACTGATATGCAATTCAATTCTGTATGAAAATCATTCTAGGATTATATGCCCGGGTTTGTGTTATATCCAGAGTTTGGGTTTGTTTTAATTTAAGATCTCAACATTTAAGTTTTCGTTTGATTTGCAAAACAAGGATATTTTTAAAAATAATTTATAAGCTGTTATAATTTTTATCTTGATTCCATGATTCAGAATACACTAATGGCTGCAGTTAGCTACATCCTATTTACTTGATTTTAATAATGATCTAAAGTTTCAGATTGATGTCAAGATACATGTGAAAAATATTAAATGAATGATATTTTGACATTTTTTACCTAATATTTATGTTTATAAGTCTCTTTTCTACTTTTGCTTTTTCTATTTTGGGGGGGGGGTGTTTTTTTCCCTGACCATATTGTAGCATTTTCTTTAATAAAATATATTAAATGGTTTAACAAGATGCCCAAATACAAGTGCTTCATCTATGCTGTGGCCTAGAGGTAGAGCTCTTGCCTCACAATCAGGAGGTTGTGAGTTTGATCCTAGGTAGAGGCAGATGTAAGGGTCTCCTGCTTGGGCAGGGGGTTGGACTAGATGACCTGTAAGGTCCCTTCCAATTCTGTTAATCTGATATTAGAAGCAGAATTACATCACTTTCCTGAAGAACAAGCTGTGGATACCTAGGTCATTTCTGCTGCTTTCATTAATAATTCTAGCATTTATTCCCTCACATCTGTTATTTGATCACCAGCTGTTTCAACTGTTGCTGGCTGTATATTAGCAATTTGATTTTTTCCAGCAGACAAAGGAACATCTCCTGTTGGAGGTCACACCAACACTCCTGCCTCTTCACAGCTAATGAGAAAATACCTTCTCCTTTAAACTCAATTCATTTATTAAAACAGGCTGCCCATAAGAAAATCAACCAGCAGTGGTGGGTTCCTACCAGTGCGGTCCACTCTATAGCACCAGTAGCGGCCTGCTGGTGACATCACAGTACTGGTGCGGTTGGTTGCCAGTGCCTGGGTGCCGCCATTTTTTTTAAAAAAATTTAATTTTCTTTAAAAAAAATTCTTCTGCGCATGCCCAGAAGCCGAGCTTTGGCACTGCGCATGCGCTGCCTTCCTACCCCACAGTGAGTCCAAGCAGGGGAGGATGGCTGAGGGAGCGTGTGAGGCGCTGAAAGAACGGGCGGCAGGAGCTATCTCAGTTCCCCTCCCTTCAGCAGTCCGAGAAGCCACGAACGTGTGGTGATGATCCCAGGCATTTTCGCACGTTCGAGGCTTCTCGAGCTGCTGAGGGGAGGGGGAACGGGCGGCAGGAGCCTAGGATCATCGAATGGGGAGAAGCATTCAGGCCGGCGGAGCCTCCTAGAAGAACTGCTGCCGCGGTCTTGCTGCTCCCGCTGCGGGGGGCTGCGTTGCGGGTGGGCAATGCCCCCCTGCTTCTCCACCCGTTGCCAAGCTTCCGAGGCCCATGCCCACCCGGTCACATGGCTGGCAAGCCACACCCACAAAATAAGCCACACCCACAGAGTGGTAGTAAAAAAAATAGGAACCCGCCCCTGACCAGCACGTACCACGACCCAACACATGTCACATGTCTGCTTTTGTTTTCATCCGTTGAATGTGGGCTTGCAGCCAGACTTGGCAAACAGAGTTAAATTGGCAAGTTTTCTTCCCCCATGGAATCTCACAGAAATTGAGGAAAAATTGCCAAAGGGTTTTAAGGATCAAAACGGATTGATACTTCCTTAGCAGGCTTAGCTTGGATATATTCATTGCGCTAAAAACCATAATGCGTTTTGGGTTCAGCTTAGGACAATGTGTGAACTCTATTTTTGTGATTTGTAATCCATAGCTTCTGGTGGTAGTGTATTATATTGTTATGTCTTTTCCATATTGGTTTCTAGGCTCCAAGTCCGAAGTATTAATACCACTTTATAACGCCTTGGGAAGGCCACACTTCGAATACTGCATTCAGTTTTGGTCGCCATGATGTAGAAAGGATGTTGAGACTCTGGGAAGAGTGCAGAGAAGAGCAACAAAGATGATTAGGGGACTGGAGGCTAAAACATATGAAGAACGGTTGCAGGAACTGGGTATGTCTAGTTTGATGAAAAGAAGGACTAGGGGAGACATGATAACAGTGTTCCAATATCTCAGGGGTTGCCACAAAGAAGAGGGAGTCAAACTATTCTCCAAAGCACCTGAGGGTAGAACAAGAAGCAATGGGTGGAAACTAAACAAGGAGAGAAGCAACTTAGAACTAAGGAGAAATTTCCTGACAGTTAGAACAATTAATCCGTGGAACAGCTTGCCTCCAGAAGTTGTGAATGCTCCAACACTGGAAGTTTTTAAGAAGATGTTGGATAACCATTTGTCTGAAGTGGTGTAGGGTTTCCTGCCTAAGCAGGGGGTTGGACTAGAAGACCTCCAAGGTCCCTTCCAACTCTGTTGTTATTATTATTAGCCTTATTAGCCTTATTTCATTTTTTCATTTTTTAGCTTCCTGCCATGTGCCTCCGCTCAAAACCCAGGGAAGAAAAACTCCATGATTGTAGAGAAAGGTACTTTTACTGGATAAGAACTGATAGCAACAAGTTGAAAGCAAGATCTGAGGCAAAAGGCGCAAAAATTACATATAGAAAGTAATCCCAAATCCCTCCCCTCAAAGACCCGGGCTGACCATCCAATCCTCATGCCCCCCCCAGATGTCATGTGGGTCACATCTTCAGGTGGAGCCTTCGCATCTGGTCTGCAGAAACCGTTGACCTTGAGTTGGCTGTAAACATGTCCATTCAGCCACGCAGTATATGATGAGAACTTTCCTCCCTAACTCCCTAATCAACCACATATGGAGGCATCTCCAGCACTGCTTACCCCCCCTCCCAAATACCTAGACCTCCCCCCGTTTCTATGGCAGCTGAAGCAAGCAAGCAGCATGGAGCCTGACACTTCCATTAGATCAAATTTTGGGTGCCTCATTTTGTTGATAAGCATTTATTCAATGAAAATTAATGGTGACAGCTTGTCATGCTTTCATGGAAAAGCTGGTTGTGGGTGGGATGATTTTTATCCAAATTGCATGGCAAGGTCTCCATCTCTGATGCCACCAGGACTTCCAACAACTGCTACTAAAACCCCACCATATGAAATGCATGTCATAGATTTTCCAGTTTGGCCCTTACAGTACAGCTTACAAGCCACCAGGGGGCGGGGGCAGAGCAATTGGAAACAGCCTAGTGCCGTGATGGCGAACCTATGGCCTGCGTGCCACAGGTGGCATGCAGAGTCCTGTCTGCGGGCACGCCAGCTGTTGCCCCAGTCCAGCTCCACCGCGCATGTGCGTGCGCCTCCCGCTGACCAGCTGGTCTTTGGGTCTCTGCCATGCATGCATGGGGGGAAGGGTCTTCCCCAATCCCCGCATATTCCCCCCAGCATCCCTACCTTTCTACTCCATTTCTGCCACCCGCACTAACCTGGAAGCCAAAACAGGGCATGGGGGGGGCGCATGCACGGGGGACGCTTGCATTTCATTTTGGGGATTGGGGCCTGAGCACGTGCATTCGCGGGCACGGGCTTTGGGCACTCGGCACCAAAATGGTTAACCATCACTGGCCTAGTGGAATAGCCAGGTGTGCTGATATTCAATTATTAAAAAACAATAATGGATCATGAAGAGCATCAAATAATATTTACATATTAGAGGAGTGAAGATCAAATAGGCAGCTGTCATTCATTGGGGAACAAGTACATATTGATGTACTGTTGGAAGAAATATCCGGGTCCAGTTCTAAGCCGAGAGAAAGGCACTGGAGACAAAATGGAGGCTGGAGTCTGATTGGAAAGAGGGCCCATTTATTGATGAAGCAGAACCACATGGGTTCTGGACAGCTGACCAAATGGAGTTGAGAATGGGGGAAGGGGGTATTTATACCTTCACTTGGCTTTTGCACTTGAACTTCCTATTCCTGTGCAAGAACATGTATTCTATTGGCTGTTGTCAGACTCCCATGGGGCTATGTACAAATCCTAGGAGTTTGTCTGAGCTAAGTTTGGTTGAAGTTTGGCTGATGCAATGAAGGGGCTTGTTGGGCAATTCCTACTGTGGCTGAGGTCTAATCCTACCTTTGTTCAGACATCGCTGAAGGGAATTTGCTTATGAATAGAGCTATCTATCTCTTTATTGCTTAATAACATCTGCTGAGGGCTATTAAGAAAGGTGGGGGCTATTAAGAGTGAGTCTGCTTCCTGCCTCTAAAAAAAACATGTTTCTCCATTTCTCCATCCAGGGAAATATAATATTCTGCCTTTTTAATATTTCTCAAAATAGTTCATTCTTCTAGGAGATGGGTGGGTGCTAACTTCCTACAGTACATAAGAGCTCAAATCCTAACTACTCAGAAACGGATGGGATCAGAGGTAGCTGGAGCTGATGGGGAAAGAGACTGTGCGGTCATTGTAAATAGTCCAATGATGGTGTTGACACAGTGTGCAGCCTCTGTAAAGGAAGCCAGGAGCAGGTTAGGATAATGAGAGAGAGAAAGCAAAATAACAGAATAATAGAATTGGAAGGGACCTTGCAGGTCTTCTAGCCCAACACCCTCCTCACGCAGGAAACCGGATCAGGTAAGGAAGAGTTTATTCTTACTCACCTGGGGACTAGGTGAAAGCAACATCATGGGAGTACAGGGATTACCGGAAAAAGATGCAAGTGGGGAAAGGCCCAGGATAGGTAAATCTGGGGAAGACGGACCGATGATCTAACCTTACGTAGGGCAGCTGTGTAGGTCTAGCACACAGAAGCATTTGTGCAATGCTAGGAGCTCCATTACAACAGGCTGCCATGAAGTGGAAATGAGGGCAGAAGAACCATGTCACACTGGATTACTTAACACATAGTTTCACACCCTTGGACTTCCATCCAAGTTTCTCCACCCTGATTGCAGTTGCTAAACTTCACTGTCGTGGATGTGTTTCCTTGAGCAACCATAGATTCCTGCTTTTGTTCCTCAACTAACATAGTTCATGGTGACCAATCATGAAACTCCTTAGGTAGAGTCCTTCCTTCCTTCCTTCCTTCCTTCCTTCCTTCCTTCCTTCCTTCCTTCCTTCCTTCCTTCCTTCCTTCCTTCCTTCCTTCCACAGCTTGCCTTCAGAAGTTGTGGCAGCTTCATCACTGGAAGCTTTCAAGAAGAGACTGGACTGCCATCTGTCAGAAATGGCAGTCCATGTAGGGTCTCCTGCTGCAGCGGGGGGATGGACTAGATGACCTACAAGGTCCCTTCCAATTCTGTTAATATGTTAATATGTTAATCTCCTTCCTTCCTTCCTTCCTTCCTTCCTTCCTTCCTTCCTTCCTTCCTTCCTTCCTTCCTTCCTTCCTTCCTCCCTCCCTCCCTCCCTCCCTCCCTCTCTTTCTCCCTTCCTTCTGTCCTTCTGTCCAGTGGTGGGTTGTAAATTTGTTTACCACCGGTTCGCGTGCGTGCTCGCTCCCGGGCAGGTGGGCGGAGCCTCCCACCACCAGCGCTACCAGTTCTAAGAACCGGTCCGAACCCGGGAGAAGCCGACCGCTGCTTCCATCCTTCCTTCCCTCCCTTCAGTTTGGCCTGCATTTTTTTTGCTCATTCGCTTATTCAAGATCTAGTGATATTTCTATTCCCAGCAGCTTATAAATTTTATTTAAAGAAAACTATTAAAATACATCTAAAATAGGCCCAAATGAAAAAAACAATTTCATTCAGAAGGCAGAGCCAGTAGAAGAGAGCAGCTATTGACAGCCCTGGCTTTCTGTTCCCAGGTAGACCCAGCCATTTCTGTTTCGGCAAATCCTGAAGAGCCAATTGCAGGCAGGTACTTAACAAGTTTTTGAGCCAAGCTGGCCCTCTCTTGCTCAAGAGATTATAAATGAAATTGTCACATTGAGTGCAGAGTGCTCTAGATTTCCTCGGGGTTGGGTGTGATAGGATTGCAAGGGGAAAGGCTTAGAAAACTGGAATTGGGACCGTGACCAATTTGTAGAAAGGGCAGAATCTTTGTTGAGGGTGGGGTGGGGTGGCGGGAAACAAACATTTTCCAACACTTTTTACTTCTGCTTAGGCGGGAGAGTTGGACTAGATGATCTACAACAGTGGTTCTCAACCTTCCTAACGCCGCGACCCTTTAATACAGTTCCTCATGTTGTGGTGACCCCCAACCATAAAATAATAAAATTATTAGGAAACTCAGGGGTGGGTTCTAACTTACCTCGCTGCCGGTTCGCTTCCTCCTGTGCTGTGTGGCCGTGCCTCATGGGAGTGCGTGCGCTTTGCACGCACACGCATGCGCAGTGCCGATTTTTTAAAAAAAAATTTTAATTTTTTTTAAAAAGGCCAAAAACAAGATGGCGACGCATGCGCAGTGCCGGAAATTCAGCTTCTGCGCATGCTCAGAAGTTCCCATGGTACAGATTTTTTTTTGCAGTAGTCTATTTGCATGTGGGTGGACCCGCGTGGAGACGGATAGAGGAGCGGTGTCTCGGTTCCTAAGACCATCGAAAATATGTGTTTTCCGATGGTCTTAGGCGACTCCTGTGAAAGGGTCGTTCGACCCCCAAAGGGGTCGCGACCTACAGGTTGAGAACTGCTGACCTACAAGGTCCTTTCCAACTCTGTTAATCCTGATTTAATAGAAATAGTCCCTGTCTTCTTGTGTCATTGACTTAACTTGAGTTTGAAACACAGTATGTATGAAGTGCTCTTGTTAGTTCTCCCAGTATAACTGGTTTTAGTATTTAGGGGTATTCAATTTAGACTTGTTTATTTAGGCTGCCACAAGGAAGAGGGGGGCAGCCTATTCTCCAAAGCACCTGAAGGCAGGACAAGAAGCAACGGATGGAAATTAATGAAGGAGAGAAGCAACCTAGAACTACGGAGAAATTTCCTGACAGTGAGAACAATAAATCAGTGGAACAATTTGCCTTCAGAAGTTGTGGGGCTTTGATACTGGAGGTTTTTAAGAAGAGATTGGACAGCCATTTGTCTGAAATGGTATAGGCCCTAGGTGGCGAACCTATGGCACGCATGCCAGAGGTGGCACGCGGAGCCATAGAAGCTGGCACGCGAGGGTTGCCCACTGGCAAACCGGAAGTGCGAAAAAACGCACTTCCGGTTTGCCGGTGTGCTGTTTTTTGCACTCCGGAGGGTTCAGGGAAGCTCCCTGAAGCTCCGGAATGCAAAAAACTACAAAACGGACAAACCGGAAGTGCACTTTTCAGCACTTCCGGTTTGTCCGTTTTGTAGTTTTTTGCATTCCGGAGCTTCAGGGAGCTTTCCTGAATCCTCCAGAGTGCAAAAAACAGCATACCGGCAAACCGGAAGTGCGTTTTTTCGCACTTCCGGTTTGCCGGTTTCGTCGTCCCAGGCTCCGGTAAGCCTTTGCGCGGGGGTGGGGGGTGTGCGCATGCGCAGGGGGCAGCATGGGGGGGTGTTGTGCGCATGCGTGGGGGGGAGGGAATGGGTGTGGGCACGCGAGCGCGTGCGAGCGCCCCCCCCTTTTTGGCACGCGAGCCGAAAAAGGTTCGCCACCACTGGTATAGGGTCTCCTGCTTGAACAGGGGGTTGGACTAGAAGACCTCCAAGGTCCCTTCCAACTCTGTTGTTCTGTTCTGTTATTCATTACATTTATTTTCCATCTCTTTTCCAAAGAACTCGACAAAGCATAATGTTTCCCCCTCTATGATTTTATTCTTGCAATGGGAAAATTCTTGTATGGGAAAATTCTTGTATGGGAAAAGGTTAGGAAAAGGGAAATTGGCTGTGGCTCTCCTAATTTTAAATCTCTATATCTGACTGGCTCTCTCTTTTTAAAATGTCAATAACTGCTGCCAACATGATACATCTGGGCTCAAGAAACAGACTAAGCAGGTCCACTATCTCATACTTCACATAATTACAGCAGCCAGAATCCTGTATGCACAGCACTGGAAAACGGACATAACCCCTTCCAACACAATGTTAATAACCAAAATACTAGATTGTGCAGAAATGTGCAAACTAACAATGAAACTACATGATAAAGAAGATTCAGAATACTACAAAATCTGGGAAAACTGTTATAAATGATTGGAAAACAAACAAAGAAACTTAACATGTTAAGGGTGATGAATAGAATAATAAGTTAAAATAGATTGATGATAAATTAAGAAAATAATAACTTAGAAATCGAAACGATAACGATACGCAAAAGCTGTACTATATATTTATAACCACTATTTCTTATTTTAAAGTATGTACTCCTTTTTTTCTTTTTCTTTTTCTTTTTCTTTATATATATATATATATATATATATATATATATATATATATATATATATATATATATATATTAGCTTAGACTATACTGTTTATGAAATTATATATTGCTATATATACTTGATTTGTATGTATATATATACATACATACATACATACATACATACATACATACATACATATATATATATATATATATTCTTTTTTGTATGTCTTTTTCGTATTATGTGTTTTTGTATATTTTAAAACAACTTAATAAAAATTATTTTTTTTAAAAAAGAAACAGACTAAGGAACCAATGAAAGAGGAAGTCCTCCATGGTTAATGTATTTGCAAATAACTAAAAAAATAAAATAAAAAGCAATCTTAAAGAAGAAGGAGGGGGCCTGAGAAAGATGATAGGATTTGAAGCAGAGGTGGGTTCCTCCCAGTTCGGACCAGTTCGCCCGAACCGATTGCGACCAGCTGGTGACATCACGATGACATCACAGAACCGGTTCGGTCAGTGCTGGTCCGTGGGCGCCGCCATATTTTTTTTAATTTTTATTTTTTTTATTTTTTCTGAGCATACGCAGAAGCCAGGTTTCCGGCACTGCGCATGCGTTGCCAACTTGTTTTTGGCTTTAAAAAAAAAATCGGCACTGCGCTTGCACGCACAGGAAGAAGCGAACCGGCAGCGAGGTAAGTTAGAACCCACCCCTGATTTGAAGTACTTATACAGAATCAATATTTTTAGAATATATTCCAATATTGCTACTTAAATATAACATAGATCTAGAACAAATCAAAAAAAATGGATGATAAAATGTATGCAAAATTTCAAAGAAGCAAAAACAGAAAATCTACAGAAAAAAATCAATAAAATTTCCAGCAAGTTTCAATTTGCTACAAAATGTCCTAGAGATGGTATATACCTAACCCCATCAGCAATTGCCACGATGGATAAATCATTCGGCAATAAACGTTGGAAATGTTACAACAAAAAGGGAATATTTTATCATATATGGTGGCTATGTAAAAAATAATCAAAAGTACAGTCCTGGAAAGAAATACGCCAAAATATTCTGAAATTTCTGAAAATAAAATTTGAATTAAAACCCCAAATATTTTTAGTAAGCATAATTCCAAGGAATATACATGAATGATAATAATTTATTAAGATATATGCTGACAGCAGCAAGAATAAGCCTGGCACAACATTGAAAAAGAGAAATATTGCTATTAATCCAGGTTCAAGGGACTATAATTAAAGAATATGAGGCATTGGAAAAAATTACTGTATACATTCACAGCAGAAGTCCAACCAAATTCAAGAATGGTTCCCTTATATACAACATATCAAGCAAGGAAAGCTAAGACACTTAAACTATGGTTTTTGAAGAAAACAGAAACTAAATATTACTATTAATAATAAAAACAGAAATGAGTAATATTGTCCAAAATATAAAAATATTCAAGCAGCAATTAGTGGCTGGGGGAAAAACAGGATGGAGGGAGAATGAGAGGAAAACTATGCCAATGCCCCTTTTATCATAATTTTAAAAATACTTATTTATTGTTTGTTTCATCCTTTTTAAAAACCGAAGTCCTTTCAGTATATGCATATGTATCTTTTTTCTTTTTTTATATATTACAGGTTTTATTACCCAACCCAAAAAAGAAGAGATGTTAAACAAAGCAAAAATTTCAACCCATTTTTACCTTGCAAGAAATACTATTTTATAAATTGCCTCATTGCATTTATGTTGTTGGAGATGTCGTGAAATTAATGTTTTATTGGAATATATTGTTTCATTTTGCTAAGAAGCAATTGCTGTATATGCATTAACTGAACTCTGAGAGTTAATATTTTGAATTCTGGACCCCAAAAAATGGATATAGTTAAAATACTACAGCTTCAACTACTTAGTGATTTGCAGAATAACACAGATCACCTATGGATGACTGTAATGAATTATGGCTTCAATTTACTACTGTAAATATATATCTTGTATATTCTGGGTTTTTCTTCACAGTTGTCCCCCTTTTATAATTTTGTGCATTATTAAAAATTTGCTTTTAATAAAGTTAATAAAAATATATATTTAAAAAGAAGGTAGTGACTCTGTAGAGTGGGCGGCATACAAATGCAACTAATAAATAAAATAAATAAATACATTTTTACAATGTGCTAAACCGTGTTTTATTCAATAGGAGAACAGTTCATAAGCTACAGAAGGTAAGTTTCACATTCAATTATAAACCCTGAATTACAAACTATGAGTGATTTCAGATACTGCTTGAAGCCGAAAAGAAAAGAAAGAAAGAAACTGCATTATGGCTTATTGCAATGTGTATTTGTCCCCCATTGCAACAAATGACCCACATGGCTATTGATCAGGTAATGCTTTTCCCACATGTATTTTTGAGCAGGATAATAGAGAGAACTTACCCACGATAAATGTATTAACTGCTTGTGTAATAATAGCAATAGCACTTAGACTTATATACTGCTTCACAGTGCTTTATAGCCCTCCCTAAGTGGGTTACACAGTCAGCACATTGCCCCCAACAATCTGGGTCCTCATTTTACAGACCTCGGAAGGATGGAAGGCTGAGTCAACCTTGAGCCGGTGAGATTTGAACTGCCGAACTGCAGCTAGCAGTCAACTGAAGAAGCCTGCAGTACTGCACTCTAACCACTGCGCCACCTTGGCTCTTAAGTAGCCGAGAGGTTACTTACTGATTCTTTGTAGATTCAACATAAATTATCTGTTGTTTATTTGTTGATCAAGTACATGATAATCTCCATGCTCACCCACCCACTAAGTCATTAAAGTGTTATTCCTCCCCCAATTTTTAGACAATGTTTTAAATAAAATCAAAAAACTGCACTTTAGGACTTAAATACAATACTACCTTAGTAAAATCGGTCAAGTTTCAGGCAAATGTTGGTGGTGCTTTCTAGAATATTTGGTTGTTTTTGACCACATAGGTAACTCAATTCTTTTTTTTTACTCTGACACATTTGGGAAGGAGGTATCCTGATCTTCTCTTAACTAGGACTTCCACTTGTCCAGCCTGGACATTTGAACCATTAAGGAAAACTTTATTACCGTATTTTTCGGAACTATAAGATGCACCGGAGTATAAGACGCACCTTAGTTTTTGGGGAGGAAAATAAGAAAAAAGCTGATTTGGGGGGTGGATCGCCTCCCGGAATACCCTCAATCAGCTGTTCCCAGAAGTGCATTTTAGCAACAGGTTCATTGGTTGTGAGCTCTGTGCCTTGCTTTTTCAGCCTGTGAAACCTCCGTTTCAGAGGCTTTTTTCCAGCCTGTGAAACCTCCGTTTCAGAGGCATTTTCCAGCCTGTGAATCCTCCGTTTCAGAGGCTTTTTTCCAGCCTGTGAAACCTCCGTTTCAGAGGCATTTTTCCAGCCTGTGAAACCTCCGTTTCAGAGGCTTTTTTCCAGCCTGTGAAACCTTCGTTTCAGAGGCTTTTTTCCAGCCTGTGAAACCTCCGTTTCAGAGGCTTTTTTCCAGCCTGTGAATCCTCCATTTCCGAAGCATTTTTCCAGCCTCTGAAATCTCCCTTTCAGAGGAATTTTGCAGGCTCTGAAACCTCCGTTTTAGCCCCACCCAGCCTCTCAAACGGAGGTTTCAGAAGCTGAAAAAAAGCCTCTGAAATGGAGGTTTCACAGGCTGTTTTCAGCCTCTGAAACCTCATTTGAGAGGCTGGGGGGGCTACATTCGGTGTATAAGACGCACCCAAATTTTCACCCTCTTTTAGGGGGGAAAAAGGTGTGTCTTATACTCCAAAAAATACGGTAAATGTTCATTTCCAGCATCTTGTGTTGGCATCCTACATTGATGCATCTCAGTAGCTTCTGTTCAAAGATAGTATCCATCTTACGACATTGGCCAGAGCAGAGTTCAGGGGATTAGAACTAGGGACCTTGCAAAGCCCATATCCTACCCCTATGTTATTTTTCTCCCTTCCATTGTGAACAATTTATCTTTCGAATGACAAAATGGCAGTGATAGGTTATAGATTGGAGTCATTTGCGTTACCAGCTCTGCTCTCCATCATAGTCCTACTCCATACATTCCAGATGGAACCTATCTGGAATTACAGATGGACTCCAAGTCATAGATTGCTCCCATGTGTCTGAGCATACTCTTGTCGTTAAAATGCCGAGCATTTATTTGTAGGACTAATCTGGCCCAGAAGATAAGTCCTTTTCATTTTCTAATGAAAAGAAAGACTAGGGGGGACATGATAGCACTGTTCCAATATTTGAGGGGCTCCTACAAAGACGAGAGGGGGTCAAACTGTTTTCCAAAGCAGCAAAAAGCAAGACAAGAAACAATGGTTGGAAACTAACGAAGCAGAGAAGCAACCTAGAACTAAGGAGAAATTTCCTAGCAGTGAGAAAAAAATCAACTAATGGAACAACTTGCCTTCAGAAGTTGTGGGTGCCAAAAGAGACTGGATGACCACTTGTTTGGAATGCTACAGGGTCCTGCATGAGCAGGGGGTTGGACTAGAAGACCTCCAAGGTCCCTTCCAACTCTATTATTATATATTCTATGTTCTAATTAAATGGAACTAGTGAATTTTATTAATTATCATACAAACTCCAGTAGCTCATGAAACACCTCCAGGCAGCAACAGTATGTATATATGCATGCTTCTTTCTTTCTTTCTTTCTTTCTTTCTTTCTTTCTTTCTTTCTTTCTTTCTTTCTTTCTTTCTTTCTTTCTTTCTTTCTTTCTTTCTTTCTTTCTTCCTTCCTTCCTTCCTTCCTTCCTTCCTTCCTTCCTTCCTTTCTTTCTTTCTTTCTATTCATCCATCCATCCATCCATCCATCATATTTCTGAACCCCCGCCCCCAATCTCCCTTAAAAAGGTTTTGGCACTTTTGTGATAAAATGGAAGCTAAAGTCAGACTAAACAGTATAATAGAGTTGGAAGGGACCTTGGAGGTCTTCTAGTCCAACCCTCTATTCAAGGAGGCCCTACACCATTTCAGGCAAATGGTTGTCCAATCTCTTCTTAAAAAGCCTCCAGTGATGGAGCAGCCACAACTTCTAAAACCAGCCTCCTCTGACCACAAGCCTTCTAGTTGTACTGATACAGTTTCCAAAATTCCTGTTTAATTGACTCATATTATGAAGTCATGGTGTGTATGTGAGAGAGAGGGGGGGAGAGAGATGGAGGGAGGAAGAGGAGGAAAAGAGGGCAGGAGGGGGAGAGAGGGGGAGAGAGAGAGGCAGAGAGAGCGAGAGTGGAGGGAGGGAGGGAAGGAGAGAGGGAGGGGGAGGAGGGGGAGAGAGAGGCAGAGAGAGGGAGGGAATTAGAGGAGGAAGAGAGAGAGAGGTTGGGAGGGAGAGGAGGGAGAGAGAGAGGGAGGGAGGGAGAGAGGCAGAGAGAGGGAGGGAAGGAGAGGAGGAAGAGAGTGAAAGGGAGGGAGGGAGAGGAGGGAGAGAGAGGGAGGGAGAGAGAGGGAGGGAGAGGGAGGGAGAGAGGGAGGGAGAGGAGGAAGAAAGAGAGGGGAGGGAGAGGCAGAGAGAGAGGGAAGGAGAGGAGGAAGAAAGTGAAAGAGAGAGGGAGGAAGAGGAGAAAGAGAGAGAGAGAGGGAGGGGGAGAGGCAGAGAGAGAGAGGGAAGGAGAGGAGGAAAAAAGTGAAAGAGAGGGAGGGAGGGAGAGGAGGAAGAGAGAGAGAAAGGGTGGGAGGGAGAGGCGGAAGAGCGAGGGAGGGAGAGAGAGAGAGAGAGAGATGGAGGATCCAAGCATTCACTGAACCTATAAGGAGTAGATATTTTTTTCTCGTCCCCAACCCAGAGCTCCCAGCCAGCCTTGCCTCTCTCCACCCCTTTGCCCTTCGGCCATCACTCCCCGGATGCTGCTCCGCCTTTCCCAAATTAAAGGCTACAGACATTGCAGAGAAAGCAGCCAAGCCGTTCCTCCGCGGAAGGCCTGGCCTGTTGCACAAGAGGCTGCTCAGGCAGCTTGGCTTCTCCTTCACATCTGCCTGTTTAGATTCCTGCTTGCAGAGTGACTAACTTAAAAAAAAGAAAAGAAAAAAAAAGAAGGTGTTTTGATTACACGGCCTTTTTTGCCAACTGGGAGCATTAGTCACTGTGTTTCTGTGCAGAGATTTCGTACCAGCATTTATGGCATTAGGAAGATAGAATAGAATAGAATAGAATAGAATAGAATGGAATGGAATGGAATGGAATGGAATGGAATGGAATGGAATGGAATAGAATAGAATAGAATAGAATAGAATAGAATAGAATAGAATAGAATAGAATAGAATAGAATAGAATAGAATAGAATAGAATAGAATTCTTTATTGGCCAAGTGTGATTGGACACACAAGGAATTTGTCTTTGGTGCATATGATTGGAAAGACAATGACAATGAGGCAAGAGAAAAATGCCCAAGGGGGCACAGAGGACAGTAGGCCATGGCAGCCTCTTAATACACTTTGCTTCCAGTCGCCTATCCATCATCTCCCGTCAGATCTTCTCTTGACTAGAACTTTTCTCACCCAACCTGGATGTCTGAGCTATTGACCACAATTAGGGGCATCTTATTAATATATAATAAATTCATTTAATAAATAAATTAAATGAGGCTCTATAAAGCCTTAATAAGACCACACTAATAGTAACAGAGTTGGAAGGGACCTTGGAGGTCTTCTAGTCCAACCCCCTGCTTAGGCAGGAAACCCTACACTACTTCAGACAAATGGTTATCCAACATCTTCTTAAAAACTTCCAGTGTTGGAGCATTTACAGCTTCTGGAGGCAAACTGTTCCACTGATTAATTGTTCTGTCAGGTAATTTCTACTTAGTTCTAAGTTGCTTCTCTCCTTGTTTAGTTTTCACCCATTGCTTCTTGTTCTACCCTCAGGTGCTTTGGAGAATAGTTTGACTCTCTCTTCTTTGTGGCAACCCCTGAGATATTGGAACACTGCTATCATGTCTCCCCTGGTTCTTCTTTTCATTAAACTAGACATACCCAGTTACTGCAACCGCTCCGTATGTTTTAGCCTCCAGTCCCCTAATCATCTTGGTTACTCTTCTCTGCACTCTTTCCAGAGTCTCTAGAGTACTGCATCCAGTTTTGATCACCACACTATTAAAAAAAAGATGTTGAGACTCTAAGAAAGAGTGCAGAGAAGAGCAACCAGGATGATTAGGGGATTGGAGGCTAAAACACATGAAGAACGGTTGCAGGAACTGGGCATGGCTAGTCTAGAGAAGAGAAGGACCAGGGGAGACAAGATAGCAGTCTTCCAATATTTGAGGGACTGACACAGAGAGGAGGGGGTCAAGCTGTTTTCCAAAGCACCTGAAGGCCAGATAAGGAATAATGGATGGAAACTGATCAAGGAGAGATTCAACCTAGAAATAAGGAGAAATTTTCTGACAGCGAGAGCAATCAACCAATGGAACAGAAGTTGCCTTCGGAGGTTGTGGGAGCTTCATCACCAGAAGCTTTCAAGAAGAGACTTGGCAGAAACGATATAAGGTCTCCTGTTTGAGCAGTGGGTTGGACTAGATGGCTACAAGGTCCCTTCCAACTCTGTTATTCTGTTATTCTAAATGTCCATTTCTAACATCCTATCTGGACATCCTAGGTTGGTTCATCCAACAGATCAAACAGACTCATCCCAGTTGGGGGAGGGGAGGGTTTGAGGGGGAGAGGCTGCCTGGTTCAGCTTGCTTCTTTCAATTAGCCCCTGATTCTTTCGTGGCAGAGAGGGGCTCCTTCTCGGGATCTTCTTCTTGGGTGTCCCAGGTAGACACAACTTTACCTTGCTATTGTACAGCCGCTGCTGCCAAGTTTCACCTAATCTATTCCAGGAATAGGTTCATTTGCATATGAAAAGCCGATCACTCTAAATTAAAAAAAAACATGCTTTGATTGCAGTATGTGTCAGAGGAGAAATCAGGAGAACAGTTTCCCTTTCTTTCTCATAAATAAGGAATATTTCCTCCAATATTTGAGCTCATGTGTCTGAGGAGCGGCTTAGCGCAGTGGTCTTCAAACTTGGCAACTTTAAGACTTGTGGACTTCAACTCCCAGAATTCTCCAGCCAGCTATGCTATTAATATGGCCAGTGCGTGCAATATGTTCAGCCAAACTCAGTAAAAGAAATTCTATTACAGGTATGGTCCTTGACTTACGAGCATTTGTATAGCCACAATTCGAAGTTACAACGGCACTCAAAAAATGTGACTTATGACCGGTCCTCGCACTTATGAACATCACAGCATCCCCATGATCACATAATCAAATCCGGGCACTTGGCAACCGGCTTGTATTTTGTGACTTTCCCAGACAGCTTCCAACAAGCAAGGTCAACGGGGGAACATTGGATTTGCTTAACAGCCACATGACTCGCTTAACAACGGCAGTCATTCCCTTAACAACCAGGGCAAGAAAAGGTTATAAATCTGGGCATGACTGACTTCATAGTCACCTTGCTTAGCAACTGAAATTGTGGCCCCAATTGTGGTCATAAGCTGAGGACTACCTGTACAGTTTTGACCACATCACATTCCTCACTATATATAATTACATAGGGGTGTATGGGGGTGCTCAGGGAGGAGCAGCACCTCTGGTGTAGGGGCATGTCATGTCCTTTTACGGCAGCTCATTCTAGGGCAGCTTTTAGGGCAGCTCGTTCACCTTTGGTCCCCACCTGTCACTCAGCTCTCACCTGTGGCTCCTAGCAGCTGTAGCATGAGCAGCGGCCACACCCCGGGCAACAGCTTCAACAGGCTGGCCAAACCAGATTGAGTGTAGCCGTTGGGTCATCGACCTTCGGTGAGATAGGGACTTGTCTATCCCGAGCATGTGAAGACGGATTCCGGCAGACTGAGCGGATGAAATCTACTAGAATAGGACAACGGTCACGAAGGCGGTCTCTGCAAGCGATGTGGTACGCTAAGAGCACGGCAAGACACGAAAGACGCCCTGGTCAACCACTGCGCCCAGCCCATCTCCAACTGTCTCGACTCTTGTCCTGCTATTTGGAGCAAGATGGAATCTGGGAAGAGAGAGTGAGGCTGACTATGCGCACCTCTCCCTCACTTGAATCCAATTCACGTGCAAGTCTTGACATCCCCCCCAAGTCTTGTGAAAAGTCCTGTGGCGATGGGCGAGCGACAAAGCAGCAGGTGTGGATACACTGCGAGCTGTAGCTGCGGACCTGCACACAGGCGACTCAGGTCTATGATAGATGTCAAGGTCCTCTTCGAATACGATGGACAAACATCATCATCATAATTACATAATTCTGTGTGATATTCATCAAACGTGTTCTTCTGGTATAATCCAGTGACCAAAATAGAAATCACAAGAACTGAAGTTCAACCAATCTGGGCATCACAAGGTTGGGGAAGAGTATTATTACTGAAGCCAGAGTTTCTTCATGTATTATCATCTATCTTTATAACTTATCCAGCATCTTTGAATAGGTTTAAAAAATAAAACAGTTAAAACCAGTTTTCCTTTTAAAAAAATTGGAACAGTCTTTGCTGAAGGAAGTGAACTCATATAATGCCAATCTCATTCCAGTTTCTCCCTAGAAGCTGCCAGTAACTAACAAGGGATCTGGGGAAATATTCCAATTACAATGTGCCAATAAAGAGAACGAACTAATCTTAAAATTGCATCCGATTTTGGTCAACACGATATAAAAAAAAATGTTGAGATTCTGGAAAGAGTGCAGAGAAGAGCAACAAAGATGATTAGGGAACTGGAGGCTAAAACATATGAAGAACGGCTGCAGGATTTGGGTCTGGCTAGTCTAAAGAAAAGAAGAGTTAGGGGTGACATGATAGCAGTATTTCAGTATTTGAGGGGCTGCCACAAAGAAGTGGGGGGTTAAGCTATTTTCCAAAGCACCTGAGGGCAGGACAAGAAGCAATGGGTGGAAATTAATCAAGGAAAGAACCAACCTAGAACTAAGGAATTTATATACGCACTGCATATTGGACATTAATACAATTGAGAGAGTCCAGAAATATTTCACAAGAAGAGTCCTCCACTCCACTGCTCGCAACAGAATACCTTATTCCACCACTTGAAATTTTGGGCTTAGACCACTTACAACTACGCCTCCTCCGATCTGATCTAAATGTAGTTCATAAAATCATCTGCCACAATGTCCTACCTGTCAATGAATACTTCAGCTTCAACCGCAACAACACACGAGCACACAATAGATTCAAACTCAATGTAAACCGCTCCAAACTCGACTGCAGAAAATACGACTTCAGCAACAGAGTGATCAATGCCTGGAATGCACTACCTGACTCTGTGGTTTCTTCCCCAAACCCCAAAAACTTTAACCTTAGACTGTCTACAGTTGACTTCACCTAATTCCTAAGAGGTCTGTAAGGGGCGTGCGTAAGCGCACTATCATGCCTACCGTCCCTGTCCTTCTGTCCTATTGTCCAAAGGAGAAATTTCCTGTGAGTGATAACAATTAATCAGTTGAACGACTTGGCTCCAGAAATTGTGGGTGCTCCAACACTGGAGGTTTTTAAGAAGAGACTGAACAGCCATTTCTCTTAAATGGTATAGGGTTTCCTGTGTAAGCAGAGGGCTGGACTAGAAGACCTCGGAGGTCACTTCCAATTTGGGTATGTCTTGCTTATTGAAAAGAAGGCCTGGTGTGACATGATAGTAATGTTCCAATATTTGAAGAGGGAGAGGGGAACACAAACCTATTTTCAAAACCATCAATAGGCAGGACAAGAAGCAATGGATGGAAACTAATCAAGGAGAGAAGCAACCTAGAACTAAAGAGAAATTTCCTAACGGTGAGAACAATTCATCAGTGGAATGGCTTCCCTTCGCAAGTTGTGGGTGCTCCATCACAGGAGCTTTTAAGAAGAGATTGGACAACCATTTATCTGAAATGGTATAGGGTCTCCTGCTTGAGCAGGTTGGGCTAGATGACCTCCAAGGTCCTTTCCAACTCTATTATTCTGTTATTATGCCTGAATAGAAAACCTATTCTTCTGGAACTGTAATATATGGTTACAAGTATTTTGCAAGTCCCATTTATTATTACTGCTCATCAAATTGAGTAGCTCCAAGCATAAGGTCGCTCTTATTTTATTTATAAGACACCCTCTTATTTTTTGACATAAAATGGGAGTCAATTCATTTTCAAATGGTTCAGTGAAGGTACAAGCATTATTTGCCACTCCACATGTATTGTTCTTGTAGTAAATTTGCCTTCTGATTGGAACGAGAATTATCTGATCAGTGATTCATGAGGATGGGCAGCTCCGTACCCTCACTGGATCAGGGTGGGAGTGATGTGAAGACCCCATCATTAGCACTTCAGAACAGAAGCTGACTGAGAGAAGAAGGCGAGGCCAGAATGAAACAGCTGTGGAAGAAAAGGGAGTTATAAATGTGAATTATATTCGACGGAATCTCCTTAACCATACCATACTGGGATGTGTTCTACTGCACAGTATTATTAATGTCTGCAATAAAATATTTTTCCTAACATGGCGGTCAGGCCTGGCAACCATCTTGGGCCTTGGATCTTCAGGCCTGCCACAGTTAGTGCTGTGGGAAACTGGGAGGGGGGATTATGTGAGTGGGGAGATATAGTCAAAATAACATTCCTTTCTCCAAGAGTCAAGGTCAATCTGCCCCGCACCTGGAGGGATGTGCCTGGGAGGCATCTCCAGTTTTGAAGGTGCATTGATCGGACAATGTGATGGACATGTGGGTGCTGGTGTGGGTGTGGAAAACCGGAAGCTTTCAGATTCGGGTTTTCCCAGATGTGCCAATATGACATCTCTAATAAAATGGAATTTTTGAGGAAACTCAAGCCTCAGAGTTTTCTTTCGTTGGAACCCCGATATTATCCCGAACCCCTTTTTAAAAAAATTACCAGCTCCCCTGAGCTCCAGGGTGCTGTCCGGGGTCCTGAGCCCCGAACGTCGACCCGAAACCGGGCAGCGCGAAGACTCAGGGACGATGGAGGACAACAATAGCATCTGGATATATGTCACACTAAAGTCAGGATTTTTTTAGAAGATGATGAGTGGTTCCTAGTTGCTGTCTGTGCAGATTGATAGATTAGTAGTGGCTGCTGTCCCACCAATTGGTGGGAGAGTGGGACTATGGAGTCACACACATGAAGAACGCTTGCAGGAACTGGGCATGTCTAGTCTAGTGAAGAGAAGGACCAGGGGAGACAGAATAGCAGTCTTCCAATACTTGAGGGGCTGCCACAGAGAGGAGGGGGTCAAACTATTTTCCAAGGCACTCGAAGGCCAGACAAGGAATAATGGATGGAAACTGATCAAGGAGAGATTCAACCTAGAAATAAGGAGGAATTTTCTGACAGTGAGAACAATCAACCAGTGCAACAGCTCAATTTTATTGTTATTTGTTTTATTTATTTGTTTGTTTGTCAAACATGTACAAGATAGTAGGTATTGGTATAAACATAAACATTAGCAAAGTAGGTACAGATAAATTAGGCAATAGGACAGTAGGACAGGGACGGTAGGCATAATGGTGCGCTTATGCACACCCCTTACAGACCTCTTAGGAATGGGGTGAGGTCGACTGTAGACAGTCTAAGGTTAAAGTTTTTGGGATTTGGGGAAGAAACCACAGAGTCAGGTAGTTCATTCCAGGCATTGATCACTCTGTTGCTGAAGTCGTATTTTCTGCAGTCGAGTTTGGAGCGGTTTACATTAAGTTTGAATCCATTGTGTGCTCATGTATTGTTGCGGTTGAAGCTGAAGTAATCATTGACAGGAAGGACATTGTGGCAGATGATTTTATGAACTACATTTAGGTCAGATCGAAGGCGACGAAGTTCTAAGCTATCTAAGTCCAAAATTTCAAGTCTGGTGGAATAAGGTATTCTGTTGCGAGCAGAGGAGTGGAGGACTCTTCTTGTGTAGAGTAAGTTGAGGACTACCTGTATGCAGTGAGTGAGGAAGTGTTGGGCTTGCCATTCTAGAGAAAAGAAAATGGTTGATTTGATGATCCCCCCCTCTCTCTCCAGCTCAGATTAGTTCAAAAAACTCAACTGCCAGAGATTCAGATCTTTGACTGCCAAAGTTAAATTCCAGGTCTGATGTCTACAAAACCATGTTTGCCTACAACTTTGTGGTGGACAAATGACTGGACCTGGCTTGAAACACGATTCAAAAGCATGTGTGAAGGGGCAGCGATCCTCTGAGAAACATGGATGGTGACCCAGAGCCTTGCTCTTAAGTAGGTGGGCTGGGAAGGTCTCAATGAACAAAGAATGAGTGGATGAATCTTTATTACTACAGCCAAAGGCTGGGAATAAAAGCTACAGTTGAAAAACAATTAAAATCAATAAAATATAAAATACTACGGGCAATTGTAATAGTTGATGTACTATTAGCAGTACATCATTAGTAGTACATCATTAGTAGTATATAATACTACCAGAATATATTACAACTGTGAGAAACCTTTGAGTAATCGATGCCTGATTTTCACAATTGCTGCCCCGTATTCTTATTTGTTTGCATCTATTTCATTAAATTTAACATGGTTACTCACTCCAGTAGACTCTGGGTGGCCATGATAAATGTAATAAAAGTAAATAAATAAGTTATGGTCTGAGTTATCAACGATGTGCGCTCTGAAAAAAAAAGGGGAGAATGGACATGGAAGCATTTGTCATTATTGCCCAGGGTACTGATGTAAACGAGGCGGAGTATAAGCATTATGAATAACCCTATAATGATGCAGTAAAATAATATGCTTCGCACTGTTTCAACATCCCCAGTTCCACATTGGCAAACACGTTTCTCAAAAAGGGATTTAGACTATCTTCCCTGTAGATTCCTGCAGGCAAAACATTGCAACTTTGCTCTGAAGAAAAAGCCTTCTTAAATTTGGGAATGTCGGTAAGGAGAGATAATTGGCCGTTTCCCAAAAGCCTTTTGTCACCCAAATCCTATTTCTTTGTGACAAGCTATTAACTGCTGCCTAAAAGTCAGTGTGGTTAAAGCTTTGAAGAAGTGGGTGTTTGGCATGGTCACAGCCCAAGGACTGTAGACGTTCTCATGATAATTCACAAGTCATTCATTTTTGTTCCGTGGCGTTGCTCCAGCTTAAGGGGCAACCATTAGTCATTATTACTGGGAGTGGTGATTTAGAGGAACAACTGGAACTCTAAATCAGGGGTATCAAACTTGATTTCATTGAGGGCCGTATCAGGGTTGCGTTTCATTGTGGGGGGGCAGAAGTGGGTTGCTCCCGGTTCGGACCGGTTCTATAGAACTGATAGTAACTTGGCAGCCTGGGTCACTAGAACTGGCAGCGACCCAGGCCGGCCATGCCCCTGAGCCGGTTCTCTCGGCGGCGCCATAGGTGCCGCCATCTTGTTTTCTGCTTCTGCGCATGGGCAGAAGCTTTGTTTTAGCACTGCGCATGCACGCGCGGGGCGCGTCCCTTAGTGAACCAGCTGTGAAGAAAACTGGAACCCACCCTGAGTGTGTGTGGGGAGGGCATGGCCAAGGTGGGCTTGGGCAGCTTAATGTCACTCATGTCAGGGGCACCTGTGGTGGCCCAAGCGCTCTGCCAGCGAAAACTGACTCCCGAGCTCCATTTTCGGCTGCGATAACCTCCTGCAACCTTCTGCCAGTGAAAACAGAGCTGAGGAGGGCCACACACAGCCCTCCCGACCTCCGTTTTCGCTGGCAGAGGCACTGCGGGCCGGTCCTTCGCTGTTTCCAAGACGGCCCCGCGGGCCAGATCTAAGCACCCTGTGGGCCAGATCAGGCTCCCCGGCCTTGAGTTTGACACCCCTGCTCTAAATTAACATCAACCTCCATGCCCTAACCTCAATTTTAGGCATCCTTGTTTCTAACATAGAAGGGAATCCAACTGAACAGTTCACATCTTCAAATTCCTGGGAACATTGATAACTCCTTTGCGTGCTGCAAGTACAGGTCTTAGTAATTTAGTTTGGAGCACATCAAAGAGTTAAGGGTTTAGCCTGAAGCAATTTAAAAGCAGGAAGTATTGATTAGCCTCCTTTAGCAAGGCAGAACTGTTTGATAGTATTTACAGATCTTTAACACAATCGGGGACATGATGGTAATTTGCCCTCAATGGAGTGGAAAAAGCATTCCTAGGAATTTGAAGATGTGAATAGATTTAATTGGATACCCCTCAATGTCCCATCTTTGAAATTTCACTCTTTTGGTAAAGACCATAAACTTTAGATTTTTAGAAATTTAGAACCAGTGTAGTTCTTTATAGGGTGGTGCGGTGGCTCAGCCGTTAAGACGCTGGGCTTGCCAGCTGAAAAGCTGCCAGCCCAGATTTGAGACCTGAGCGCAAAGGGTGAGTTCCGGCCCTTGCCTCAGCTCCTCCTAACCTAGCAGTTCGAAAGCATGCAAATGCTAGTAGATAAACAGGTACCACTTCGGCGGGAAGGTAACAGCGGTCCATGACGTCATGCCAGCCACATGACCACAGAAATATTTTTGGGCAGTGCTGGCTCAAGGGCCTAGAAATGGAGAGGAGCATCGCCCCCCCTATAATCAGCAATGACTAGCGAAGTAAAACCCGCAGGGATTCTTTTATTTCCTTATAATATATTGAGTGGAGCGTTCGTTGCTTTTTTGAGTTCCATGGAAGAACAAGAAATAAAGACTGTATTGCCTGCATAACGTAATATTGAAATCTTGGAGCCTGCTAATTTGGGGGCATGACTGTCAGAGGTGTTATGCCTATATACAGGGGTGGCATTCACTTAACGTATTTTTCAGAATATAAGACGCACCTTTCCCCCCCCAAACAAGGCTGAAAATTTGGGTGCATCTTATACTCCGAATGTAGCTTTTTCGAAGCTTTTTTTTCCCAGCCCCAACGAGGTGCTAACGATCTTCTTGGCTCTTCCCAGCTTGCAGGCTTGTTTTCATTGCTATTCCCTCCAAAAAAGGTTTTTTCAGCCCTAACAAGGTGCTAACGATCTTCCCGGCTTGCAGGATTTTTTCATTCCTACTCCCTCCCAAGAAGTTTTTTCCCAGCCCTAAGTCTTTGCAGGCTTGTTTTCAATGCTACTCCCTCCAAAGAAGAGTTTTTTCAGCCCTAACCAGGGGATAAAATAATGTGCTGAAGCTGACCAGACTAAGGACGCTAGCCAGATGAATACACGGTAGGTAGATTTTTTCGCCTATTTTCCTCCCCCAAAACTAAGGTGCGTCTAATACTCCGGTGCGTCTAATACTCCAAAAAATATGGTACTTTCCTACCGGTTCGCAAATGTGAGCGCACATGCGCACAGCCTTTTGCGCATGTGCTTTGCTCGCGCGCATGGCTTGCATGCACGCGCGCGGCTTGAAAACGTGCCTAAATAGGACGGCATAGCGCCGGGCCGGGTGGGCAGGCCCACCCACAGGTCACTACTACCGGTTCGCCCAAACCAGTCCGAACCGGCTGAATACCACCTCTGCCTATATATGAAAATAGGCCAAACAAAGAAGTTAAGAATCCTGCTCATGTACCTCCTACTGTTCTGCATGGTAGGGTTGCTTTCTGAGCTCATGGAACTTATTACAAGGATGGGAGACAGGCCACCTTAGCACTTGGTGTAACGGGAGTTCAGTGCCTTCTGAGTTTGTAGATCTTTTGAATGACCATCCTTGTTTTTCTATGTCAATTCCTACCTTCAGTATATTTTCAGATATCATTATAATCAGTGGTGGGTTCCTACCAGTGCGGTCCACTCTATAGCACCGGTAGCGGCCCGCTGGTGATGTCACAGTACCGGTGCGATCGGTTGCCAGTGCCTGGGTGCCGCCATTTTTTAATTTTATTTTATTTTTTTAAAAAAAAATCTTCTGCACATGCCTAGAAACCTGACAATTAAGTCTTTCCCCATCCCTTTGCTTGAAAATAATAAGAAGCTCACATTTGACACTTTTCCTTTGCTTTTGCCTAAAGCTTCCCAAAGTGGGCGTTTTCCGAAAGCTTAACCTTTTATACTGTTAATTTTATACAGTTTTATACTGTTATTCTTACACGAAAACATTGAGGACTGTTAAAAGATACTGTTCTTTTAACAGTCCTCAATATTTTCATCTAAGGAATCCATGATTGAAACCAAAAATGCTGTATGAAACTTGCTTGTCTTTTAACTATAGCATTTTCTGCATATAAAGGTTGCTGTGTTGCCATGGTGTAACACGCACTTTGTATGCAAAGCTTTTCATGTAAGGTATAAAATAGCAAAAATAGTAGTAACATCTCTCTGAAATAACTAATATATGACCGGCAAGCCACGCCCACCCGGTCACATGGCTGGCAAGCCACACCCACAAAATAAACCACGCCCACAGAGTGGTAGTAAAAATATTAGGAACCTGCCCCTGATTATAATATTGTTTTTGCCTTTTTAAATAGCTCCCTGAAGTTCTAATGTTCCTTTCTGAGATTTTTCTTGGCTTCTTCTTTTTTTTTTCCTAAGCAGTTTCTACCATCTGCCCTGACATTGTTTGTTTTCTTCTGTTTCTTGGCTTTTTGGCAATCTGTCCTTCCATTCAACTTTAACAATTTCTTTGGTTTCTTTAGACAGTTCCTCTGGAACCGAATCAATGAAGTTCAGCACTTCAAAGTGATTCCTGATGTACTCCTTAAAAATGATGGGTATGTGCTCGAGATTACATTGTGGAAACCGGTTGGCTTTGTTCTTCCACTTTGGATTGACTTGGGGAACTTGTACATGAGCAGATTGTGATCTGTTGCACAATCAGATCCTGACCATGTTTTTGCTGATATAACTGGGCACTTCCACCATCTTGAACCAATAATATAGTCGATTTGTTTTGTGGATGCTCCACCTAATAATGTGCCTATATAAGCATTATTTTTGGTTTATAGAGGAATGGGTAAGGAACAAAGAAATAATTGCATTGGCAGAAACTGATCAGTCTTTCTCCTACTTAATTTCTATTTCCTAGGCCAGTGATGGCGAACCTTTTTTTGCTCGGGTGCCAAAATGATGTGCACGTGCGAGATAGCGTGTGCGCATATGCCCACACCCATAATGTAATGCCCTCCCCTCTGTGCATGTGTGCTGCCCCCCGCATGCACACAATCCCCCCGCGCTCCCCGCCTGTGCATGCGCACTGGCCTCACTAAAGCCTCCGGACTTCCGGTAGGCCCGTTGGGCTGTTTTTCGCTCTCCCCAGGGTTCAGGAAAGCCTCCTGAAGCCTGGGGAGAGTGAAAAATGGCCAAACAGAAGTTTGGAAATGAACTTCCGGTTGGGCCGTTGGGCTGTTTTTCACCGTCCCCAGGCTTCAGGAGGCTTTCTTGAACCCTGGGGATGGCAAAAAATGGCCGAAAAGAAGGCAAAAATCAGCTCGCCAGCACATGCATGTGTGCTGGAGCTGACATAGGGCAACGCCTCGCGTGCCCTCAGATATGGCTCCGCATGCCACCTGTGGCACACGTGCCATAGGTTTGCCATCACTGTCCTAGGCTGTACAGTTCAACTATGTTTCCCTCATTACTACAGTATTTCCAACTTTGGACCTGTCCTGTGCTTCAATGAAGCCCATTTTGTTATAGGTAGTAATATGTTTGCTAACAAGGCGCTAATGAGTGAGGCTGGGCTCGGGCACAGTTCAACACTTTATTTGGGGTCTTCAGCCCCAGCTAACCAGTGACTCGCTCCTTGCTAACATCTGAGAGAGAGGTAACCTTCTGCGTGACAGCTGTTTTATAGTCCCAGCTGTCAATGCCTTAAGGCTTAACCAATCCCAGGCCGGCAATCTCCCGCTTTTGCAGGAACCGGCGTAAAGCCAATCAGAAGGTGCCTCCTTGGTCACATGGTCAATGAATTTGCTAATAGATGGGATGATGTGGAATTTTTGGCAGCCAATCTCAAGAGGAATAATCCTAGAGGGCCTTAAGAGATCAAGAGGCAGAATATTCGTTTGCACTCTCCATTCCCAATGAATGTTGCAAATACATCCAATGTCCCTGGAATATTTTTCCTTACTGAAATCAATTCTCCAGTCAAATGAACCATGTGAAGAAAACCCAAATAAAGAAATAATTTTCGGATTATATTTTAACGGATTACTTTTACCGCCTTGAATAAAATGCATAGGGCCAAACATCGAACCATTCTTTCCATAGGATCAACAGAGTTGGGCGGCCTATAAGAACGTTCAATTCAATTCAATTAAATTAAATTAAAACTAACAGACAGGAAGCAGCAGGTGAAGCTAAGCAGAATCACATCAGATACCTGTACAATTCGCACAGCGCCCCCCCCCCCCAGGCTGTGTGCTCTCACCACTTCTCTCCTCTATCTATACCAATGACTGCATCTCTAACGATCCATCTGTTAAACTACTTCAAGTTCGCAGATGACACAACAGTGATCGGCCTCATTCGAGACAATGAGGAATCCGCATACAGACAGGAGGTTGAACAACTAACCTTGTGGTGCAACCGGAACAATCTGGAACAGAACACACTCAAAACCGTAGAAATGGTGGTAGACTTTAGGAGAAACCCTCCCATACTACTACCTCTTACAATACTAGACAACACAGTATCAACAGTAGAGACCGTCAAATTTCTAGGTTCTGCCATATCGCAAGATCTAAAATGGACACCTAACATCAAAAACTTTATCAAAAAAGCACAACAAAGAATGTTCTTTCTGCGCCAACTCAGGAAGCTCAAACTGCCCAAGGAGCTGCTGATACAGTTCTACAGAGGAATCATTGAGTCTGTCATCTGCACCTCTATAACTGTCTGGTTCGGTTCTGCAACCCAACAAGACAGACACAGACTTCAGAGGATAATCAGAACTGCAGAAAAAACAATTGCTACCAACCTGCCTTCCATTGAGGACCTGTATACTGCACAAGTCAAAAAGAGGGCCGTGAAAATATTTACAGACCCCTCCCATCCTGGACACAAACTGTTTCAACTCCTACCCTCAAAACGACACTATAGAGCACTGCATACAAGAACAACTAGACACAAGAACAGTTTTTCCCCGAACTCCATCACTCTGCTAAACAAATTATTCCCTCAACACTGTCAAACTATTTACTAAGTCTGCACTACTATTAATCTTCTCACCGTTCCCATCACCCATCTCCTTTCACTAATGACTGTATGACTGTAACTTCGTTGCTTGTATCCTTACGATTTATATTGACTGGTTCCTAATACGATTTGATTGCTTATTTATACCCTGTGACAATCATTAAGTGTTGTACCTCATGATTCTTGATGAACGTATCTTTTCTTTTATGTACACTGAGAGCATATGCACCAAGACAAATACCTTGTGTGTCCAATCATACTTGGCCAATAAAAAATTCTATTCTATTCTAACTATGGTGAATAGAATAGAATAGAATAGAATAGAATAGAATAGAATAGAATAGAATAGAATAGAATAGAATAGAATAGAATAGAATAGAATAGAATAGAATAGAATTCTTTATTGGCAAAGTGTGATTGGACACACAAGGAATTTGTCTTTGGTGCATATGCTCTCAGTGTACATAAAAAGACAAGATACATTTATGAACGTGAATGTGACAAACTCCAGGAGACAGTGGAGGACAAGGGGTGCGTGTGACTTGCTATGGTCCATGGGGGTCCGACGCAATTTAGAAACTGACCACAATGACATAGGGTTTGAGTATTACTGCTTGGGATTAATTATGGAGGAGGGGCCCAATGGAAATAGGTTATATTTTGCCAGAAAATTGATGAATGAGGTATCATACTATAATGATCAAGGACATTACTCAGCTAAGATCCAGGTTCCATTTTGCTGGGCATTCAGAAAGCAATGTTGCAAAAGCCAACTTTGTCTCTTATTTATTTATTTATTTATTAGTGACATTTATATACCGCCTCACAGTGCAAGCACTCTCTAAGCGGTTTACACCAGTAAGCAATGTATATTTACATTGCCCCCAACAATCTGGGTCCTCATTTTACCTACCTCGGAAGGATGGAAGGCTGAGTCAACCTTGAGCCGGTGAGATTTGAACCGCTGACCTGCGGATCACAGTCAGCTAAAGTGGCTTGCAGTACCCCACTCTAACCGCTGCGCCACCTCGGCTTCCTCAACAGACGATTCCATGGGCTGCAGATGAGAACCAGGGTGTCATACGGTTGAGGAAGTCCTAGGGAAGATAACTTTCTGGGGATTCCATAGACACTTTCTGGTGCTCCACCTTCCGGTTTGCATCTCCTCAATTAATGCTGATGATACTCTCTTTCAGGGGTGGGTTGCTCCCGGTTCGGCCCAGTTCTGTGAACCGGTAGCAGCGTCGGTGGGAGGCTCCACCCACCTGCCCAGGAAGCTCCGCCCACCCGCCTGGGACGCACTGCCCACCAGCCCAGGACGCTACTGTGCATGTGCAGAAGTGTTGTGCATGCGCATGAGCACACACGCGAACCGATAACAACGGGATTTAGAACCTACTATTGCTCTCTTTCCTTCCCTCCTCCTTCTCTCTCTCCCCTTGTTTTCTACCACTCTCTTTCCCTCTATTTTTGTCTCTAACTTTTAGCAGCTGGCCACATCATTTACATAAAGGGCGTCTATAGCAGGGGGGAAAAAGAGCTATGCAAAAAAGCATCGCAGTCCAATATTTTCTTAAAAGAAGCTAAGTTCGGGACACTCTGAACTGTTGCCCAGTGGGCCAATCATAGTGGCATCACTGCAACCAATAGGCTAGAAAGATTACATTCCTATTGAGTCATTTTGTACCAATCATAGTCTCTAGTCTCCTTTATAGATTATTGTAAAATTAGCATTGGGTGGGAGAATGGAGGTGGCAAGTTATTTTGATTTCTTTGGGAGAAGAATTGGATAAACACGTAAAGAAAAATACACAGGGAACCCAGGCAGAAATTATAGACTGCTGAAGACAGCAAAGCCCAGAGCCGAGGTGGCGCAGTGGTTAAAGTGCAGCACTGCAACCTACTTCAACTGACTGCTAATTCAGCAGTTCAGCAGTTCAAATCTCACCGGCTCAAGGTTGACTCAGCCTTCCATCCTTCTGAGGTCGGTAAAATGAGGACCCAGATTGTTGGGGGCAATATGCTGAACTCTGTAAACCGCTTAGAGAGGGCTGTAAAGCACTATGAAGCGGTATATAAGTCTAAGTGCTATTGCTATTGCTCTTCCTTTTTCCTTCCTTCCTTCCTTCCTTCCTTCCTTCCTTCCTTCCTTCCTTCCTTCCTTCCTTCCTTCCTTCCTTCCTTCCTTCCTTCCTTCCTTCCTTCCTTCCCTCTGCCCACTGCCAGGAGTTCAATCCTGACCATCTCAAGGTTGACTCAGCCTTCCATCCTTCCGAGGTGGGTAAAATGAGGACCCAGATTGTTGGGGGCAATATGCTGAACTCTGTAAACCGCTTAGAGAGGGCTGTAAAGCACTATGAAGCGGTATATAAGTCTAAGTGCTATTGCTATTGCTATACAAGAGTCCAGAGTCAAAAGTAATAGACTGTACAGATGGTCACTGGCAAAGTACTTGCTAATTTTCAGAATGAGTGATATTGGCTGCTGCAGCAAAACCAGACCTTTGAAAAAACTAGTGTGCACATGCACAAACATACATACAAGTATTATCACAATAGTCTTATATGATAAATTGTCTATGAAATAAGAAATGTTCATTATGAGCTTTATGGATGAGCGAGCATTCCAAAGCTGGCATTGTCCAGATGTCGGGCTTGGACAGCCACACATTCATAGCTAGATTAGGAATGATGGGAGTTGCATTCCCAAATAGCTGGGAAATGTCAGACTGGCATTAACCAATCAGAACAGAACTAGAAGGTCTTCTAGTCCAACCGTACCATTTCAGATAAGTGACTGTCTAGACTAGTGTTTCCCAACCGTGGCAACTTGAAGATGTCTGGACTTCAACTCCCAGAATTCCCCAGCCAGCATTCGCTGGCTGGGGAATTCTGGGAGTTGAAGTCCAGACATCTTCAAGTTGCCACGGTTGGGAAACACTGGTCTAGACTCTTCTTAAAAACCTCCAGTGATGGAGCACCCACAACTTCTGAAGGCAAGATGTTCCACTGGTTAATTGTCCTCCCTGTTAGGCAGTTTCTCCTTAATTCCAGAACCATGCTAGTTCTTGCCACCAGTGGATTTTATTTATAGCTGGATGAACTCATTAGATAAATTGTTGCAAATTTAATGCATATTGTCTTTCAGATTTTTTTTACTACTTTCCTTATTATTTATTATTTTTTTTAACATTAAGAACTAGCATGGGATGGGATTGGCTGTCCAATCTCTTCTTTTTAAAACCTCCAGTGATGGAGCACCCACAACTTCTGGAGGCGAGTCATTCCACTGATTAATGGAAAATTGTGTAATTGTTGATTTATTTTGTCGAATATTGAGACCATCTACATCCTGGTCGGCTCTGGGCTGTTTACAAAAAAAGACCAGACATATAACCTCCCTGTAGGTTACCCTAACCTTAACCCTAACCCTACCCCTACCCCTACCTCTACCCCTACCCCTACCCCTACCCCTACCCCTACCCCTACCCCTAGGCCTAGGCCTAGGCCTAGGCCTAGGCCTAGGCCTAACGCTCACCCTCCCTAACCCTAGCCCTAGCCCTAGCCCTAGCCCTAGCCCTAGCCCTAGCCCTAGCCCTAGCCCTAGCCCTAGCCCTAGCCCTAACCCTACCCCTACCCCTACCCCTACCCCTACCCCTACCCCTACCCCTAGCCCTAGGCCTAGGCCTAGCCCTAACGCTCACCCTCCCTAACCCTAGCCCTAGCCCTAGCCCTAGCCCTAGTCCTAGTCCTAGCCCTAGCCCTAGCCCTAGCCCTAGCCCTAGCCCTAGCCCTAACCCTAACCCTAACCCTAACCCTAACCAACACTGGTTGCCCAACAGGTAATCCATTTCACTTCTTCAGCTCTACAGGGCCTAGATCCGTGACGGCGAACCTATGGCACGAGTGCCAGAGGTGGCACACAGAGCCCTCTCTGTGGGTATGCGCGCCATCATCAGCTGCTCTTTTGGTTTCCACCGCGCTGGTCTTTGCCGGAGTGACTGAAAACGGCCTGGTAACGGCCCAGAAAATGGTCCCAAAAATGACCTGAAAACGGCCCCAAAAATGGCCTGAAATTGGCCCCCCAAATGGCCAAAAACGGCCAAAAAAACAGGCATGCATGCGCTGGCTTCGGGTTTCTGGCGCTCCGGCACACACACACATGCATGCACGTTCCAGTTTGGGCTCTTGGTGCCGAAAAGGTTCACCTAGATAGTTGTGCAATCAATCATGACAAGGTGGTTTAGCTTCCTTTTGGAGATCTTTCTGCTCAGATTATCTTCCTAGGTGTACATTAACTGGGAGATTTCAACAGCTAGTGTGGGAGGCAGGGTAAACTAACTCAGAGAAGCTTAGCAGAGTTACATAATACAGACCAACAGAGTCGGAAGGGACCTTAGAGGTCTTCTAGTCCCACCCCCTGCTCAATCAGGAGACCCTATACCAGGGGTGGGCAAACTACAGCTCTTTGAGACTTCAACTCCCAGAATTGGGACTTCAACTCCCAGACTTCAACTCCCAGAATTCCTGAGCCAGCCATGCATGCATGGCTGGCTCAGGAATTCTGGGAGTTGAAGTCCTCAGGAATTCTGGGAGTTGAAGTCCTCAGGAATTCTGGGAGTTGAAGTCCTCAGGAATTCTGGGAGTTGAAGTCCTCAGGTCCTCAAAGAGCTGTAGTTTGCCTACCCCTGCCCTATACCATTTTTGACAAATGGCTGTCCATTGTGTTAATGTATAATGCGAATGCAACTTAAGACTTCAACACACACAGGATTACATGATAAAAGATTAAATCTATCATGCGTCCTAATAGCTCGAGTGTCTCATTATATTTCAATATGTAATAAGCAGTTTAAAACTGAAAAACAATGACACTAAAGTACTAATCTGCATGAGGAAATACTAATACGGTAAATGTTACCTTATTATTAAAGATAATAATAGTAATGAAATTTGAAAAGAAATCAAAACAAATAAAAAACTTTTAAAAGATAAAAGGCTATTGACATCATTCACTTTTTAAAAAATCCACAACACCGTGGACAAAGATGGACCTGGAAACCGATAAGAGCTGTGGTGGTGCAGTGATCAGAATGCAATATTGCAGGCTGACTCTGCCCATTGCCAGCAGTTCGATCCTGACCAGCTCAAAGTTGACTCCGCCTTCCATCCTTCCGAGGTGGGTAAAATGAGGACCCAGATTGTTGGGGGAAAATAGGCTGACTCTGTAAACTGCTTAGAGAGGGCTGTAAAGCACTGTAAAGCGGTATATAAGTCTGAGTGCTAGTGCTATTGCTCTTCCTTTTTCCTTCCTTCTTTCCTTCCTTCCTTCCTTCCTTCCTTCCTTCCTTCCTTCCTTCCTTCCTTCCTTCCTGGTGGCACAGTGGTTAGAATGCAGTATTTCAGGCTGATTCTGCCAACTGCCAGCAGTTCGATCCTCACCGGCTGAAGGTTGGCTCAGCCTTCCATCCTTCCGAGGTGGGTAAAATGAGGACTCAGATTGTTGGGGGCAATATGCTGACTCTGTAAACCGCTTAGAGAGGGCCGTAAAGCACTGTAAAGCGGTATATAAGTCTATTGCTAACTTGGCCTCATATTTTTAAAAAAAGGCCTGCTGATATCCACCCCTGATCCTTCGGGGAAAGAAGGGAGAAGTTCTCTTCTGATTTGGTCTTTAATGGCACCACCCATCACCAAATCTTATGCCATGCAACAGGCTCCTAGAAATACTGCTTCTGGCTTGGGATGGAAGGAATTTGGGGTTCCTCCCAGTGATTTTGTAAGAGGCCCATTGAACCTCCACTGACAGGCACCGCTGGCATCTTCCTTGGCATCATAAGATAATAGAAGATAATTGAAGTTAATTACTAAGCTCATTGAAACCAATTTAGAAGAGCGCTGGGAAAACACTGGTGCTTTTCTTTAACAGACACAGACTGAACAGAGGCTGAACCAAGAGGTGGGATTCAGCAGGTTCTGACCAGTTCTGGAGAACCGGTAGCAGAAATTTTGAGTAGTTTGGAGAACCAATAAATACCACCTCTGACTGGCCCTATCCCCATCTATTCTCTGCCTTCCGAGTCCCAGCTGATCGGGAGGAAATGGGGATTTTACAGTATTCTTCCCCTGCTACACCCACCAAGCCACGCCCACCAAGCCACGCCCACAGAACCGGCAGTAAAAAAATTTGAAACCCACCACCCGGCTGAACCAATCAGAAATCAGACTCCCAGCACAAAGATTAACGATTATTCATACATGACTTCACCCCCCTACCGAAGTTGGTAAAAGGAAAGCTGACTCCACCTAGCAGGTGAAATTATTTGTACCAAAAAGAGAAACTCCTGGAGATTTAGTAACTTTTCTTTTCCGGTACGGAAGGTCTGTGGATACCTATGTATTTTTTTCACAATGCCACATTTTTCCAAAGCATTTTATTTTCCTCACTTTTTTGCTCCAGGGGCACAAATCCTCATTCTTAATACTTTACTATAGCTCTAATACACCTCTGTTAGGGAATGTGCAGCCTGAAAATCCTTTGCGTGCTAATTTCAGTCACTTACAAGTTGAAGCATAAACAGTCTAAATTTGGAAATTTGGTGATGGGGAAATGAATTACAGCTGCAATATCTACTTAGATGGGAGAAAGCCCCATTGGTTTTAAAAGTTAGTGTAGTGGTTAGAATGCAGTATTGCAGGCTGACTCTGCCCACTGCCAGGAGTTCGATCCTGACCGGCCCAACGTTTGACTCAACCTTCCATCCTTCTGAGGTTGGTAAAATGAGGACCCAGATTGTTGGGGGCAATAGGCTGGCTCCATAAACCACTTAAAGAATGCTGTAAAGCACTATGAAGTGGTATATAAGAGGTATATAAGAGCCGCAATGGTGCAGTGGTTAGAATGCAGTACTGCAGGCTACTACTGCTGACTGCTGGCTGCCAGCAGTTTGGCAGTTCAATCCTGACCGGCTCAAGGTTGACTCAGCCTTCCATCCTTCCGAGGTGGGTAAAATGAGGACCCAGATTTTGGGGGGCAAGAGGCTGACTCTGTAAACCGCTTAGAGAGGGCTGTAAAAGTACCGTGAAGCGGTATATAAGTCTTAGTGCTATTGTTATTAAATATGTTATCATCATGACAGACTCCGGAGAGTCCCTTGGATTGCAAGGAGATCAAATCAGTCATCAAATCATCTTGTAGATGTCCCACTCGTCGTTACAGATTTTTGAAAGGGTCAGGAATGGTCATAAGGACGAGTGGGATATCTACAAGATGCTCCAGGGGGCAGGGTTCAACATCTTTCTCATTAAACTCTGAGCTATAGATAATGGCAGCAAAATAATTACACCTTTCCCTCTGCCTTTGAGTATGTAAAAAATGAGAAACCATTTATTCATAGATTGGGGGAGTGGGGGGGAAAACACAGGACCAAATTTAAAAATAAAGCATTCCAGATTTTTAAAAAAGAGAGAAATTACTTGCTTCTAGGTCTGACAGTGTATATATACATTTCATTATCATTAAGAAACAAAATCTACTTCTTCTGATGAATTGCACAACCTGGAAAATTTCACTTTAACAATCCTTACTGTGACATCTCTCCTTATACATTTTTTTAAGCCTTTACCTGCTTTTCTCATGGGAATAGTCTGCTTTTCGAATCTATTGCAATTTTCTTGGCATGTCAGAATTCAGGAAATATATATATATATATATTCTTGACATCTAGGAGAAGGAAGCCTGGCAGACATTTTGTGTGGCTTCAGAGCCTGGGAAAGCCAATCCCAGCATAAACTTTCTGCTCCTAAGTAGCCTTAGGATCCCGGTGCACTTTCAGCGAAGCCATAGCTGTGAAAGTCAAAATACAGCTGTTCCATTAATATCAATAGGAATGTCTCAAGAGGGCAACATCTGGGGGAAATATCCATGGTCTCTCTATTCTGTTTCTGATGCTTTGATGACAAACATTTATGCCGCTGAAATATTTTTCTCAATCAGTTGCCATACGGGCCATATCAACAAAGGAAGGGTAGCCCACTTCTCCATTGCAACAAGCAAGCAAAAGTTTGCTTTGCAGCACCCTAAAAATAATCAGTTGTGGTAGAGGCAGTTATGGAAGAGGATGTAGTGCCTCGGATACAGTGGAAACAAAACAACCGGATTCGCCATGCAATGATGGCCTTGAGTTGGCTCTCTTTTCCAGAGAAATGGTTGGGCAGCAGCTGGCAGGCTCCCTTAAAGCCAGCCAGTGCTTTTCACAGCCATTTCCCTGGTTGGTTTTGGTTCTATTTTGGTAACTGGAGGCAAGAAGCCCCTGAAATGCTAGAATTCACTCACTGATGACATGGGGTGGGATGGGGAGGGGAGGAGGGGAGGAGGGGAGGACCCAGATTTTGGGGGGCAAGAGGCTGACTCTGTAAACCGCTTAGAGAGGGCTGTAAAAGTACCGTGAAGCGGTATATAAGTCTTAGTGCTATTGTTATTAAATATGTTATCATCATGACAGACTCCGGAGAGTCCCTTGGATTGCAAGGAGATCAAATCAGTCATCAAATCATCTTGTAGATGTCCCACTCGTCGTTACAGATTTTTGAAAGGGTCAGGAATGGTCATAAGGACGAGTGGGATATCTACAAGATGCTCCAGGGGGCAGGGTTCAACATCTTTCTCATTAAACTCTGAGCTATAGATAATGGCAGCAAAATAATTACACCTTTCCCTCTGCCTTTGAGTATGTAAAAAATGAGAAACCATTTATTCATAGATTGGGGGAGTGGGGGGGAAAACACAGGACCAAATTTAAAAATAAAGCATTCCAGATTTTTAAAAAAGAGAGAAATTACTTGCTTCTAGGTCTGACAGTGTATATATACATTTCATTATCATTAAGAAACAAAATCTACTTCTTCTGATGAATTGCACAACCTGGAAAATTTCACTTTAACAATCCTTACTGTGACATCTCTCCTTATACATTTTTTTAAGCCTTTACCTGCTTTTCTCATGGGAATAGTCTGCTTTTCGAATCTATTGCAATTTTCTTGGCATGTCAGAATTCAGGAAATATATATATATATATATTCTTGACATCTAGGAGAAGGAAGCCTGGCAGACATTTTGTGTGGCTTCAGAGCCTGGGAAAGCCAATCCCAGCATAAACTTTCTGCTCCTAAGTAGCCTTAGGATCCCGGTGCACTTTCAGCGAAGCCATAGCTGTGAAAGTCAAAATACAGCTGTTCCATTAATATCAATAGGAATGTCTCAAGAGGGCAACATCTGGGGGAAATATCCATGGTCTCTCTATTCTGTTTCTGATGCTTTGATGACAAACATTTATGCCGCTGAATATTTTTCTCAATCAGTTGCCATACGGGCCATATCAACAAAGGAAGGGTAGCCCACTTCTCCATTGCAACAAGCAAGCAAAAGTTTGCTTTGCAGCACCCTAAAAATAATCAGTTGTGGTAGAGGCAGTTATGGAAGAGGATGTAGTGCCTCGGATACAGTGGAAACAAAACAACCGGATTCGCCATGCAATGATGGCCTTGAGTTGGCTCTCTTTTCCAGAGAAATGGTTGGGCAGCAGCTGGCAGGCTCCCTTAAAGCCAGCCAGTGCTTTTCACAGCCATTTCCCTGGTTGGTTTTGGTTCTATTTTGGTAACTGGAGGCAAGAAGCCCCTGAAATGCTAGAATTCACTCACTGATGACATGGGGTGGGATGGGGAGGGGAGGAGGAGGGAAGGGGCAGGGAGAGGAGAGAGGAGAGGAGGGGAGGGAAGAGGGGAGAGGGGAGGGGCAGGAGAGAGGGGAGGTTAGGAGAGGGGAGAGGAGAGGGAGGAGAGGAGGGGAAGGGGAGAGGGGAGGGGCAGGGAGAGGAGAGAGGAGAGGAGGGGAGGGAAGAGGGGAGAGGGGAGGGGCAGGGAGAGAGGGGAGGTTAGGAGAGGGGAGAGGAGAAGGGAGGAGAGGAGGGGGAGGGAAGGGGCAGGGAGAGGAGAGGGGAGGAGAGGAGGGGAAGGGGAGAGGGGAGGGGCAGGGAGAGAGGGGAGGTTAGGAGAGGGGAGAGGAGAAGGGAGGAGAGGAGGGGGAGGGAAGGGGCAGGAGAGGAGAGGGAGGAGAGGAGGGGAAGGGAGAGGGGAGGGGCAGGGAGAGGAGAGAGGAGAGGAGGGGAGGGAAGAGGGGAGAGGGGAGGGGCAGGGAGAGAGGGGAGGTTAGGAGAGGGGAGAGGAGAGGGAGGAGAGGAGGGGGAGGGAAGGGGCAGGGAGAGGAGCGGGGAGGGGGGAGGGGCAGGGAGAGGAGAGAGGAGAGGGGAGGGAAGGGAAGAGGGGAGAGGGGAGGGGAGAAGAGAGGGGAGGAGAGGAGTGGGACGGGAGAGGGAGGGGCAGGGAGAGGAGAGGGGAGGGAAGAGGGAGGGAAGAGGGGAGGAGAGGAGAGGAGAGGGGAAAGGAGAGGGGAGGGGCAGGGGAGAGGGGAGGGAAGGGAAGAGGGGAGGAGGAGAGGAGAGAGGGAGGGGAGAAGAGAGGGGAGGAGAGGAGTGGGATGGGAGAGGGAAGGGGCAGGGAGGTGAGGGGGGAGGGGGGAGTGGCAGGAGGAGCAGAGAGGAGAGGAGAGGGGAGGGAAGAGGGAGGGAAGAGGGGAGGAGAGGAGAGGAGAGGAGAGGGAAGTGGGGAAATGAGAGGAGAGGAGAGGGGAGCGGGGAAAAGAGAGGGGAGGAGAGGAGAGGGAATAGGAGAGGGAAGAGGGGAGGAGAGGAGGGAACACAGAGTTGTTTATATGATTTATGACTGGAAGTTCACAGCCACATTAAAATGGGAAGCAAAAGGGGGAGGGAGGGTGGAAAGCGAAATATGCCAGACATGTGTTCCCAACAAAGTTACAATGTGGTGCCTGCACCCCTGAACTCCCCACCCGAAAGCCAGGAGAATGAAAGATTGCTCTGCTGCCCCTCATCCAGTGGGCCAGGCTGTTTCTACCCTTTTCACTGCCCTTGCTGAGGAGGGGGAGGGATTTAGAAGATTGGACGCCCAACATGCTGGCTCCGGAATCCTGGGAGTTGGAGTCCACAGGTCATAAAGAAGTCATAGTCCCCCCCCACCCTTGTGCTAGCGCGCAGGTGTTTGCACAGGGGAGGTCTGCATCTAAGTACAGAGACTCATCAGTTACCAGGAGTTTCAGTGTCCAGCAGCAGTCTGTTGGCTTCCCTTATCTCCATCCTCCCCTGGCTCCACCATGGGGCATCCAGAGGTCCTCTTTCACTCTCTAGCCAGAGGGATCCCCAGAGAAGATCATACAAGTCAGGAGGCTGCCTTGGAAGTTGTTTCTTCTCCTTCTTCTTCTTCTTCTTCTTCTTCTTCTTCTTCTTCTTCTTCTTCTTCTTCTTCTTCTTCTTCTTCTTCTTCTTCTTCTTCTTCTTCTTCTTCTTCTCCTCCTCCTCCTCCTCCTCCTCCTCCTCCTCCTCCTCCTCCTCCTCCTCCTCCTCCTCCTCCTCCTCCTCCTCCTCCTCCTCCTCCTCCTCCTTCTTCTTCCCTCTGTCCTGGTCTTGGCTGAATCTTCATTTCTTTTCACTCCCTTCTTATTGCCCGCACCTCCAGCTGTTCAGAACAGGAAGTGACCTGGCATTTTGCTTGATTTCTTTTCTTGTTTTTAAATAGTTTTTATTAAACAATTTTGTCTTTCAAAATAACATAAAAAACAAACATAAATACGGGGGGGGGGAGAAAAAACAAAACGTAACAAAACAATACAAACCATTTAGAACAGGGGTGAAATTCAAAATGTTTACCTACCGGTTCTGTGGCGTGGCTTGGTGGGCGTGGCAGGGGAAGGATACTGCAAAATCCCCATTCCCACCCCACTCCAGGGGGAAGGATATTGCAAAAACCCAGAGTCCCTTCGGAGTTGGGCGGCATAGAAATACAATAAATTAAAATAAATTAAATTAAAATTTCCATTTCCACCCCACTCTGGGGCCAGTCAGTGGTGGTATTTGCCGGTTCTCCGAACTACTCAAAATTTCCGCTACCGGTTCTCCAGAACCTGTCAGAACCTGCTGGATTTCACCCCTGATAGAATCATTTTTACAGCTTCTGTATCATCCATTTACTTTTCATTAATAGTATAATAATATTACAATATCATACATTTTAACAGTTATAATGGTATAAGTTATTCATATCTTCAGCTTATATACATTTATATTTACATCTCTAGTTTTTAATATTGTTCAATTACTCCAATTTAAGTTTTATCACTACTAAGTTACACATTTCCTTTTTTTGATGTCTATTTTCGAGCCAATTGTACATTTTGCTTGCTTTCAATGGCCCCTTTTTCTGGCAGGCTCAGCCTGGAGGTGGGCTTCTGCACTGACAGATGAAATCAGCTTGGAAAACAGACATTCAAGGATAGCCAGGAGTCAGGGGTCTCCAACCTTGGCAACTTTAAGACTTGTGGACTTCAACTCCCAGAATTCCTCAGCCAGCTTCGGAGTTGAAGTCCACAAGTCTTAAAGTTGCCAAGGTTGGAGATCCCTGGGCAGAAGGATCCTTTCAATATGGGGCGCCAGTAGTTGTGTGTGTGTGTGTGTGTGTGTGTGTGTGTGTGTGTGAGAGAGAGAGAGAGAGAGAGAGTGTGTGTGTGTGTGTGTGTGTGTGTGTGTGTGTGTGTGTGTGTTGTTGTTGTTGTTGTTGTTGTTTTCTGTTTTGTTTTGTTTTTTTTTGTTTTTTTGTTTTTTTAATATTTTTATTTTTTATTTTTTATTATTTTTTATTATTTTTTATTGTTATTTATTGTTGTTGTTGTTTATTTATTTGTTATTTGTTTGTTATTTATTTTATTTTTTATTTTTTATTTTTTATAATTAATTAATTAATTAATTAATTCATCCATCCATCCTTCCATCCTTCCATCCTTCCTTCCTTCCTTCCTTCCTTCCTTTATTTATTTATTTATTTATTTATTTATTTATTTATTTATTTATTTATTTATTGATTGATTGATTGAATGATTGATTGATTGATTGATTGATTGATTGATTGATTGATTGATTGTCTTCTGCCCTCCTCAGCTCCACTTTCTGCACAAGATTCAGCAGGCGGGAAGGATTCTGGAGAACCTGGGGATGGATCTCTGTTTGATAACACTTGGGGGAACTCCAACCAGGGGTTCCGACTTGCGGGGGGGGGGGGGCTTTGGGACCTGGGAGCTTGGCACGGCGGGGAAAGCAAAAGTGAATTCGCCTCGGGCACTTTAGTCGGTGCTGAAAGGATCCCCATCTCTCAAGTGGGGTCCCGAAACAAAGCCAGGCTCGGATGGGGGAACAGGAAAGGTAGAGGCGACGAGTCCCAGAAAGTATGAATACAATACAGAAACATACGGCGGGCTTCTCCCGCAGAGCCTGGCTGCGAAGGCGCGGGGAAGGAGTCGCTTAAGGCGCTGCACAGTCAGAAGCCACTCTCGCTTTCATCTTAGTTGGAGCTTTTCCCCCTCGCGGTCCCGCCAAGTGACTGGAGCAGCGCCCGAAAGCGCGCCCGAGCCAGGCAGTTTCGCTGAGCTCGGGAGCTGCCGGCCCTTCCGAGAACGAGGCGCTGCCTCCTGGTGCTTCTGTCCCATCCTCCTCTTCCTCTTCCTCTTCCTCTTCCTCTCTTCTCTTCCTCTCCTCTCTTCTCTTCTGATGGAAACTAACTAACCAAGGAGAGAAGCAACCTAGAACTAAGGAGAAACTTTCTAACAGTGAGAACAATTAACCAGTGGAACGACTTGCCTCCAGAAGTTGTGGGTGCTCCATCCCTGGAGGCGTTTAAGAGGAGACTGGACAGGCACTTGTCTGGAATGGTGTGGGGTCTCCTGCTTGAACAGGGGGTTGGACTAGAAGATCTCCAAGGTCCCTTCCCTCTTCTCTTCTCTTCTCTTCTCTTCTCTTCTCTTCTCTTCTCTTCTCTTCTCTTCTCTTCTCTTCTTTTTCTCCTATCCTATCCCTTCTTCTCTTCTCTTCATTTTCTCCTATCCTATCCTATCCCTTCTTTTCTCTCTTTTTCTCTTCTCTTCCCTTCATTTTCTCCTATCCTATCCTATCCTATCCTATTCCTTCTTCTCTTCATTTTCTCCTATCCTATCCTAGCCTATCCTTTCTTCTCTTCTCTTCTCTTCCCTTCATTTTCTATCCTATCCTATTCCTTCTTCTCTTCTCTTCATTTTCTCCTATCCTATCCTAGCCTATCCTTTCTTCTCTTCTCTTCTCTTCCCTTCATTTTCTATCCTATCCTATTCCTTCTTCTCTTCTCTTCATTTTCTCCTATCCTATCCTATCCTATCCTATCCTATCCTATCCTATCCTATCCTATCCTATCCTATCCTATCCCTTCTTCTCTTCTCTTCTCTTCTCTTCTCTTCTCTTCTCTTCTCTTCTCTTCTCTTCTCTTCTCTTCTCTTCTCTTCTCTTCTCTCTTCTCTTCTCTTCTCTTCTCTTCTCTTCCTCTTCTCTTCCAGTAGCTGGAAATCGTCTTGATGCTCCTGTGGCCAAAGTTTCGAGCGCGGGATTTCTCCGGCCTCTGACAAAAGCTTTGCCCGGCTCCCCTCCAGCTGCGAAGCCAGCCAGGCTCCTTCGGGAAGGCGTCTCACTTCGAGGCAGAAGCTGCCCTCCTAGGCGCTTCGACGTTTTCCGGCCGCTGCCCAGAAGGGGCAAAATGCCCTGGTGCGGGAGAAGTGTTTCCTGGACTCTTGGTCCAAGTGATCCCAGGGCTCCATCCAGGGGCTTGCGGGGCGGTGGGAGAGCGAAGGCGCTGGCTTATGGTTTATCCACTTGGTTTTTAAGTAAGAAAGTCCCGCTGAACATGAAGCGAAGCGGTCTCTGAGTTTAACACGCACGGGACAAAATCCAGCGCGCCAGCGATCGGCAGACGGGAGAAGTGGACGGGAGAGTCGCGCCTGGAACTTCAGGGGCAGCAGTTGGGCCAGCCTAAACTCAAAAGGAGGAAGACCTGGGGTGGAGTGGAGTGGAGTGGGGGGGCACCTATTGCTAGACTGGAGGCATATAATTGAAAGGTTGAGGGAATTGCCCGAAAAAGTTAGAAGATCCTTTCTCTGCCTCTGCCTTTATTCCCAGTCTCCCCCGTATAAAGCTCCGACAGCAAAAAGTCTGTAGAGATTCTCAGCCATCCAGGTCGTGGTTGTCCCAAAGGTGCTTTTTTCAGGAGACAACTGGACTTTCTTGTGGTTTTTTTCTTTTGAAGACGTTTCGCTTCTCATTCAAGAAGCATTTATTTTATTTTATTTTATTTTATTTTATTTTATTTTATTTTATTTTATTTTATTTTATTTTATTTTATTTTATTTTATTTTATTTTATTTTATTATTTTATTTTATTTTATTTTATTATTTTATTTTATTTTATTTTTCAACAAGTGCAAGGAAACAGGACACATGAAAAAAATGGCACAAATAAATGGATATAAAGAAGCAAAACGTAGCCATAAACACATACAATGAGTACGTTACAGTAGGACAGGGACGGTGGGCATGTTGGTGCGCTTATGCACGCCCCCTTAGGGACCTCTTAAGCAACGTGTACGGTCCTTCTTCAGCTCTGACAGAGTAGTAGGGAATGGAAGGATTTATGTTCAGACTACAAGAACCAGGAGCACCACTCAGCTCCAATGCTTCAACGACCCTCTAAAACAGTGTTTCCCAACCTTGGCAACTTGAAGATATCTGGACTTCAACTCCCAGAATTCCCCAGCCAGCATTCGCTGGCTGGGGAATTCTGGGAGTTGAAGTCCACACATCTTCAAACTGCCAAGGTTGAGAAACACTGCCTAAAAGGATGCAAATGACCAGCTGTCTGCAAGGAATATAAATCCTTCCATTCCCCACCACCATCCAGTCAGAGCTGAAGAAGCTTCTTGGATGAGAAGCCGAAACGTCTTCAAAAGAAAAACAAAACAAGAAAGTCCAGCTGCCTCCTGAAAAAAGCACCTTTGGGACTCCAGCAGCAAAGCGGCAGGTAGAAGGCGCAGGAATCGGCCCTGCGTCTCGTTGAAAGGCTCCTTCTAACAATTGGAAGCCTTTGCTAACGATCCATCTGCAGGAGGGGAAACGAAGGCAAGGGGGTGGGGGGTGGGGAGGTGTTCAAAGAACCTGGAGAGGAGAAGTTAAAGGCTGGAGAAGGGAGGCAAGGCAGAGCAAAGCGACGCCAGAAAGAGACCGGTGTGGGGGAAACGTGGAAGAGAATTTGGGGCGAAAGGCGTCCGTCGAACGCCCAGTTGGTGGAAAGAACGGAGCGGAGGATCCGCGACTCTCTCCAAGTCGTCGAGACCATCCTGCCAAGAGTCACAGACCTTCCTCACATTGGACGGAATAGTAGAATGGACATAGTCCACCATGGACTTTGTAGAACGGACCGACAATTTATGCATATTGGGGGGGGGGGTGAGCTTTACTGAGAGATTAAAAGAATCCACCCCATTTGATCGCGTCTCCCACCCACCCACCCTTCAAGTTTTCTTTTGCTTCTGGTACAGAAAGTGGGGTAAATTCTACCACAAATCACTCCTTATTTCTTCTATGCCCTGCTCGGTATTTCCTTGTGTACCTGATAGCCTCCTTCATACATGTATCAAGGAGCTGTACTGCGCTGGCTGGCATTGCCCAAGGAGGATGGTTCCATCCATGGTGACCATCTGGGAAGGGGAAAAGGAAGTTTATGTGGGGGTGGGGGCAAAGAACGATCTAATCTGAGAGTCAAAGGAAGAAGGAAAATCACTCAGGCTAAGAACTGAAATGGTACCCTTCACCACCCCATTTATTTATGTATTGATTTATTTATTTGGGCTTCCCCACTGTCAGTTTATAGTGCCCTTCACTTATCTTTTATTTTTTAAAAAATGCATCAGTTCGACATCTGCTACCTACTTTCCCAGTCTTTATGCTACTGATCTCGGAGTTCCCTCCAGGGTAATGGGTCACAAAGATTTTACACATTATTGAGGTTGAATCTGGACTGTATAAGGAGAAAAAGGACTGCTTTAATACTACTAGTGCGGTACAACTTAAGAGAGGGGTGGTGGTGGAGCTCAAAGATGGCTGACGGGGGAGCAGTTCTGAGTTAATGCATTTCTCTTTCTACCTTTTATTTTAGTATTTTTTTAAATAACTAAGAGAGACTGGAGTCAATCTCACTTCTGCATTAGAGGTGAGGGGGGGGGGGAGCAACGAAGGGGAAAAGCCCCAGGAAATTTTTTTTACATGGAATTGTGTGTGGGGGGGGGAGAGTTACAACCTTGATGAATTAAGGGGGCAAGAAGGGAATAAAAGTAGTTGTAGCAATAAGGTTTCAAGAGACTTCTTACTGGAGTGGTCTTAGTGCAAATGCGAGACACTCACAGCACTGGTAGAGTTCTTGGGCAAATAAAATATGATTGAGGAGGGAGGCTATGTGTCAGAGAGGGGGGGCTGCAGGGTTTAGAGCTTACAGACAAGATACAAAACAGCCTGAGTCAAACCCTACCTGCAAATATGAAGAGGAAGGAGGCCTGGATGGGGAAGAAGATGTAATTGGGAAGGTGAAAACAGGATGCACACTATAAAAAAGACATTGAGACTCTAGAGAAAGTGCAGAGGAGAGCAACCAGGATGATTAGGGGACTGGAAACCATAATATACAAGGAGCGGTTGCAGGACTGGGCACGGCCAGTCTAGCGAAGAGAAGGACCAGGGGAGACATGATAGCAGTGTTCCAATACTTGAGGGGCTGCCACAGAGAGGAGGGGGTCAAGCTACTTTCCAAAGCACCAGAAGGCCAGACAAGAAATAATGGATGGAAGCTGACCAAGGAGAGATTCAACCTGGAAATAAGGAGAAACTTTCTGACGGTGAGAGCGATCAACCAGTGGAACAGCTTGCCTGCGGAGGTTGTGAGAGCCCCAACACTTGAGACTTTCAAAGAGAGATTGGACTGCCATTTGTCCGAAATGGTGTAGGGACTCCTGCTTGAGGGGTGGGGTTGGACTAGATGACCTACAAGGTCCCTCCCAACTCTAATAATCTGTAAAGCCAAATGAAGGCAGTGCTATAAAGAGCGAGGAAACCTTTAGCTAAGAGTGGTTTGAGCAGTGAAGAACTCCTTCTAGCTCAGCTTACGTGCAAGTGTTACATAAACAGGTGAGCTGAGAGTAAATACCTGAAACTGAAGACTGACACGGATAGGGAAGAGAGAGAAGGATAAACGGCAGGAAGGTGGGGCAGAAAAAAAGTGCCATCAGTTATGAAGTCAGGTGACAGACCGAGATTTGAATGTTGCACATCCATGATGAAACTGGCCTTCAGGGCGAAGGCGGAGGAGCTGAAATACAACCGGTTTAAATTTGTGGATTGGCAAAGAGAAAAACTGGCGATACTGACATATGATATTCGGGAAGGAGGAAAAAATAAATAGAAGAACTTGTGTTGTGATCCCTGCTGTCCCATCAAGAAGGCCAAGGGGAAGACTTTTAAAGAAAGGGATTTTTCTAGTGAAACTGAATGTAAGAAATTCTGATAATAAAAACATAATTCAAATCTAGCTGTACTGGGTAGATCAGACTATATGCTTTTGATATCAAGAATATATAGGCAGATGGAATCTCTACAGGCAAGTTGTACCTTCTTCTTTTTTTAAAGCTCTTATAAGAAAAGGAGACAATAGAAATGGCAACAAGCCACCATACATGGCTTACAATTCTCCTGAAAACTGTATGCTTCCTGATGGCATGGTTTGAGATGATGTTGCACAATTATATGGACGATGATCTCCCCCCCTCCTCCAAAATAATAAAAATGAAAAGAAAGTCATTTTGGAATGGATGAATAGTTCAACTTTTTTTAAAAAGTGTTTTCTGTTTTCTCAGCAGGTTTCCATTTGGTATCTAAATCTTAGTGGGAGAGAAAGCTGGTAATATTTATATCCTTGCTTTAGTAGGGAATTGGTGATGAGACTGCCTCCTGAACCTGCAACCGGGATGTTAATTTAAGCTGGCTTGGATGCAAAACATGTCAAATGAGCATGAGAAGATGCTGGCATGGGCAGAGGAAGGAGGGCTCCTATAATGCTATTGCACGATGCCAGGGAGTTATCCAGAAGGGAACTGCTGGGGTAAGGGTTAGGACCAGCTTTATTTATTAGCAATCTGGACGAGCAGGTAAGCAACATAATAATTACACTGTGAGACAGATGCATACTCGGTGAAGACAAAGGATTCATGTAGAAGGATCTGAAAGGGCTAGAAACTAAAACCCAGCCTATTCAAACTGTAAACAACACTAAAGAATTGCATCTCTTCAGTTAGGTCTATGTATAAACAAGAAGGGCCCGTAAGAAATAATTTCAAAATATGACAGACTTGCAAAGCAGAAGTAATAAATAAAAGGACCAAGAGGCTCTAAATATGTGAAGAAGTGAGAATGAAACAAGGTTTGTTGGAAATCTTAGCTAAAAATAGTGCCGCTTCCTCATGATTTCTCTGTATTGTATCCTTTTTTTAAAGATAGCGCAGCTAATGTTGTATCCCTGGCTATTTTAATTCTTGGTCAGATGACAGCATCATTTTGACCAAAATTATTTTCCCTCTGTCATTTTCAGAGAAAGAAAAGGCTACAGCAGAGCAGACTAAAACCAAACATTATAAAGTAAAATGATGGGTATGGGAGGCAAGAAAATATACTCAACATCCGGTTCAGAACTTTTCACATTTATGCTATGTAATGCTATCGGGAGCACACACACAAAAAAGCAAAAGAACTAGCCAAAGGCCCAGTGGTAAATTCTTCTCATTCTCCCATTATTAAAAATATAATTGTAATAACTAATTGCAAAATTTCAAATAGAATTAATAGCTGTGGGGACTCCTAGATGCGATCAAAGAAAGGTTACAGCTGCTTTCTCAGAAGTTAAGGCCAAGTTAAGTTGTTTCAGATAAAATATTTTGTTAAGGCACTAATCATAAGATAGTTTCTCAAGTGTTAAGATAACTTTCTTTTTTTTTAATTTGGGACAAATCATTTATTTCCTGGGATACCCACATTTTCATCTTATTGTTTTCTCTAGACTGTAGTAGACAAGGCAGGTCCATTCTGTATTTCAGTAAGAAGAATATGTCCTACTAAGTCTACTAAGTCCTACTAAGGAGTGGGGAATGATGGCCCCTTTATGACCTGTGGACTTCGACTCCCAGAATTCCTGAGTCAACCATGCTGAATTCTGGGAGTTGAAGTCCACAGGTCACAAAGGGGCCATTGTTCCCCATCCCTGTACTAGGTACACAAGCATGGTCCACTAAGCATCCAGCAATTTTTGTTAAGGTTTGCAAACAATAAGATAGTAAAATGGTTGGCAGGCCATAATAAAGGACCGCAGGACTGCTTTCTGTTTTGGGGTGACACCTGCAATTCTAGACTGCCAATTATCTGCACGTTAACCATACCTGAACCGACTTTAAATGGGGGAAAATGGAGAGAATGTGATCAGGAAAAAACCAGTGCCATGTGAGTTGTCTTAAGAAAAGATTGATGCTGACTCTGACTCAAAGATTGATTGGATATTTGATTCTGTTTAAGGAAAAGAGACAATTTTTTGTTAAGCAAAATGCTAAATTCCCCCTCTCCTTTTGCTTCAGTAAACAGTTCTTCTATAAGTTACCCTTCCTTTTCCAGAACTATGTACTTCTCTGTATAATATAATGGAGTCTACTTAATCACTTGAAACTACAAGCACAAATCAGTTCACATATAAGAATAAGAAGGGAAGGAAAGGGAAGGGAGTATGAAACAGTTTGTTTTTTAAAGAAATTTTCACTCAGGCACCTGAATGTCAGCAAAAGTACTAATATTTTTTCTAATACATTCTCATTGGCTGAAACAGAATGAATAATAACCAATATTTTATGACATACTCTGATATCTTCAGAGAATGCGTGTTGAAGGGAATCCAAAATTTAAGAAGATAAAAAATGTGAAATAAAGCTTGCATGTCTACAGAGCCACAGTCCCAAAGTGCTTGCTGTATAATCAGCTGTGTTGAAATAACCTTCATGGTCCTTTAGAAAAAGGAGCAAGGAACAAACTATAAACTCTGGAAACAAAGAGGTCTGCAAGAGGCGAGATGAATAGCAGACAGAGATCTTTTAACCTTTGAATCCTATTTTCCATTGAAGAAAATGTGTATGTGTAGGTTTTCTTCCCATAATGGATGGATGGATAGATGGATGGATGGATGGATGGATGGATGGATGGAGGGAGGGAGGGAGGGAGGGAGGGAGAGAGAGAGAGAGAGAGGGAGGGAGGGAGGGGGAGAGAGAGATACAGACAGACAGACAGATGATTGATGAGAGACAGACAGATTTTTAAAATATTTTTATATTGATAGGTAGATAGGTAGGTAGGTAGGTAGGTAGGTAGGTAGGTAGGTAGGTAGGTAGGTAGGTAGGTAGATAGATAGATAGATAGATAGATAGATAGATAGATAGATAGATAGATAGATAGATAGATAGATAGATAGATGTAGGTAGGTAGGTAGATAGATAGGTTGGTAGGTATGTAGATAGATAGATAGATAGATAGATAGATAGATAGATAGATAGATAGATAGATAGATAGATAGATAGATAGATAGATAGATAGATAGATGGATAGAGATAGATAGGTAGGTAGGTAGGTAGGTAGGTAGGTAGATAGATAGAGAGATAGAGAGATAGAGAGATAGAGAGAGAGAGAGAGAGAGAGAGATAGATAGATAGATAGATAGATAGATAGATAGATAGATAGATAGATAGATAGATAGATAGATAGATAGATAGATAGATAGATAGATGGATAGATAGATTTTAAAATCTTTCTGTGTGTTCAAGAATTGGCTGATTTTTATTTTTAATTAAACACGTGTGGAGATATTACTGAAGTTAAACCTGTCTTACTAAGATTCATATAAAAGGACTCTGGGGAAAATTGTCAGTGGGATGGGAAGAGGGAAAAACTCAGTATTATATACACTAAACACATATTCCAAAAAGCCTTGAAACTTCATCTCTTTAGTCAAAACTCTCCAAAACTGCCCGAGCCTCTACAGTAGTTTTTCCCAGTTTAATCTCAATAACAATTTGACTACACCTCCCAGAATGCCCAGCCAAAATGGACATGTGGGAATTGTTGTCCAACATTTGAAAAATAATAACAGAAATTCTGTTTTAGACAACTGCCGTAAGATAAACAACTCGGATGTATATGCAAATCCATGCTCAAAATGTTCTATGTTCCTTTGATTGAACCAGACAAAGAGATTTGATCTTTTATGAAATACAAAATGGTAGATTTCCCTTGTGAGCAGAGAGGAAAGGAAGCCACTGAGTCAGCAACTAAACCCTGCATCTTAGGCGAGGAGACAGATTCCCAGCAACTTTGGGTAGGCAGTGGATCTATTTCAGCCTGAATATTCTGATCCTGGGAATCAACCAGTAAAGCCATTCCATAGAACAGTTTAAATCAGTGTTTCTCAAGCCTTTTTTTCCCCTCAGGACCCCTTCTCACTTTTAAAAACCATGGTAGACAAGCTTTTATTTGTATAGGTTATATTTATCAATATTTATTACATTAAAAAATTAAAATGGATGCATTTGCCTCCACAATGGCTTTTCTCAATGGGTTTATGGAATGTTAATTTTGTATCAGCTTCCAATGCAAATGGGCAAAAAATCCTTATCTTGTAGACCAGGGGTCCCCAAACTTGACAACTTTAAGACTTGTAGACTTCAACTCCCAGAATTCTCCAGCCAGCATAGCTGGCTGGAGAATTCTGGGAGTTGAAGTCCACAAGTCTTAAAGTTGCCAAGTTTGAAGACCTCTGTTGTAGACCCTTGAGAAGGTCCTGGGGGACTTTTAGGCCCTGAGACCACACTTGAAGAAAACTGGTTTAAATCATCTTCAAAAGCAAGTCACTCCCATGGCCATGGAAGCTGCACCCTTTTGAGAATATGGAAGCGGAAATGTTGTATGTTAGAATGAACTTTCATCAGCAAAAGGCTTTCCATAGTAATTAAACAGGCCCAACATTTCACATATTAGGACAGAAGCTTTTGGCTTAATCTCTCTTCCAATGGGGAAAGAGCTAGGTTTTCCCCCCAAGTGGGAAGCATTCAGACATGCATGACAGAGATCTCATTATGGACGGCTACCTAACACCTGCGATTACTTCATGAATTCACTTCCAAGACAGCCCCAGCCCATAACATTTCAACCCTATAAAACAATCTTGAGAACAGACCACTCTAAGCTTCACGTCTCCATATGGATAAGCTGCATTTATAGATCCCAGGGCTTCTCCTCCTCCTCCTCTCCTCTTACATTGTGCAATTCAGAAATGCTGCAATGAAATATCATCACTGGCCAATCCTTACCCAGCATGAGCAAATGTTAAATCCCCAAATAATATTTGACCTGTTAGGGCTCCTTCCCTCTAACTTTCTTTGAGCACATTACAAAAAATATCCATGAAATGACCCATGACACCATTGTCTTCTGCATGCTGCATTGGATACTTAAGACAGCCTATTGTTTTCTTACAGCTTTTTAATGAACATCCTTTTCTCCATCCTTTTAATGGCTACTCCAGCCATTTCTAAAGAAGAGGCATGGATATTTTTAACCCTCCCATGTCTTCCCATGGATAGTCATGTTCTCCTATTTCTTGTTTTCAATCTGAAAACCACAGGGCTTTGAGCAAGGCAGAGAATTAATAACTGAACCTTACCAACTCTTTCAGATTTGGGGTATGTAAATGTTTCTCTTCAATTAAGAACAAGAAGTGTGTAGTCATTTGATTCTCATGTACAGCGTCCACTAAGCTCTTGGGACTGAAAAGGAAAAGTAGGTAGGGATAAAGCAAACCTGAACGCAGAGCGTTTTATGGATAAGAATCCCTGTGCCCAAACAACTACAAATTTCAGGTAAGTTGAGGTAGAACAAGAGGCTGTCCAGAAAACAGTCTGAGTTTTCGGAAAAATAAGATAGCAAGAAACTTGTCAATTCACAAAAGGACATATTGAGGGTGGCACCAGAGCCATTAGCACCATTTAGGACAAAGACTTCAATAACTGAGATCAAGAACTGAGTTTTAGTAAAATTGTTTTGAGAAATAAGACCCATGTCTTGCAAAGAAGCTTAAAATGGGATTGTAGCCCAGTTGGTCTTTCCTAGCCTTCAGATAGTTCTACTCTGAACAATAAGCTGCACCTACTGACCTTGAAAACCAACAGCCCAACATAAGGTCTAAAGTAGTTCCAGAAGCCAGAGAATGAAAAGAGGAGAGTCTAACATTTCATTGGTAACCATGCAATTCCTTCCTTTACACAGCAGATATGTTTTTCAAACGCAGAGAACATGTATGTATCTATACCTCCCAATATTTAGAAAGGAGAAAAAAAAAACCAATGAAGATATTAACTACAAGGATTTGATTGTCAGCAAACACAATATATTTACTGCATTAGCATTTGCTCACAGTGCAAAGGGTACAACAATACATCTTTTCAATAATTCTGATTTCCCCCTCTTTAAAATGCCGTCTGCATTAACCATCATATTTGCATTACAATATGACAACTGAGCAAATGAAATGTGTGTGTGAAAATTATCACTTCCCCCCCACAATATCAAGCATTTTAACCTTAGTATAAGGTACTATAAATTCAAGAAATAAAAACATCCACAAAATATATTACATCTGGTTTGTCTTTTTTTCCCTTAAGTACTCAACTTTATACAAAAGTCTTCCCAAAAAATAGCATTCCCTTAAGATTTTTGTAGTTAAACCTGATTTTTTTGTTTCTTTCAGTTTCACATAAATTAGACTGCATTTTTCTCTCTGAGAATGTTTTTGATGTAGGTTTTTTTTAAAAAAAACATGCAGACATCAAACCTGAATAAAACACAACCTTTTGGCAACAAGTTTTTTTTTAATAATTATTATCATTGTTTTGCTTAAATATCTGAGCATTTTTATTAAAACAAACAAAAGGAAAAGGAAAAAAAAGAGCAAGACATGCAGTGACATGCACGTACCGGAAAGAAGAGGGGAAAAGACAAACTTATCTCCCCTTCAGTTTAAATGATCCCCAAACAGAACAAAAAAAAAAAACCCTCCCAAAATAACATTATAAAAAGTACGCAATTAAAACACTGGTTGTTGCTGTTTTTTTTCCTGCATTTTTAAAAACAATGGGTTTTTCCCTCCCTCTTAAAAAACACCACCCCAAATTCTTACAGAGTAGCCCTCTTTCTTAAAAATCTCCTGGGAGAGCTAGAAGGATCTGGAAATAGCTAATCTATGCCCTCCCCTCCCCCCATCAATTTGTAAGGGTGGTTTGAACACTTTCATAGTTCGGCTGCATTGAACACATGCACCACACACACACACACACACACACACACACACAGTGCTTTGAAAAAGGAATTGAAGGGTAGTGGAGTGCATAAAGTGACTCTCAAAACAAGACATCCTACCCAGTGGATCACATTTCCCTCCCCCGGAACACCCAAGGTCCCAGGAGGAAAATGAAGGGATCAGGGGATCAGGAATACATTCAAGGTAGAGGGAAGTTGAGAGAAGCCTTCCCCCTCCCATTTTTTGGGAGGGGGGGCTCTCTCCAGCCACTACATTCATGGGTACCATCAGTGAGTGAGTGACCCAAGGGAGTGGGGGGGGGGATTGGCCTGATAAGCCAAAAGGGCGTTACATCAGTTCTATGGCCCCTGGCTTCATCCCTTGGAGAAAGTAAGAGTTTGGAGTAGCTGAACTATTCCCCCCCTCCTCAAAGGTTTTAGGTCACACAATGCCCAACTTCTAACTAAAGGACCCCAATGCGAGGAGGAGGAGGAGGAGGAGGAGGAGGAGGAGGAGGATGGTCATTTCAGCCATCCCTCCAGGTGGCCAGGGCAGTGGAGGGCCAGAAGGAAGACAGGACAGCCAAGGGAAAGGGGCTGCAGTTGTTTGGGCCTTTGTTTTGACCTGGCTCAGGGACTTACAGGGTGGGGTGGGGAGGGGAGAAAAGCAGAGGAGAGCAGCCTGGGAGAACCAGAAAAAAAGGGGGATACCCCCACTCTTTAGAAACCAGGAAGAACTTGAGCTGTCCCCAAACAGCACTGGCAAAGGCCAGCAAGGCGCTGCCTAGGAAGGAGAAGCAGATCGGCAGGCAGCTGCCCGAAGGGTCGAGAGAGAGAGAGAGAGAGAGAGAGAGAGAGAGAGAGAGAGAGAGAGAGAGAGAGAGAGAGAGAGAGAGAGAGAGAGAGAGAGAGAGAGAGAGAAGCCAGCCCAGCCCCCACTCCCAGTCCGGCATCCCCCCCCCCAAAAGATCCAGGGTTGGGTCCCCCCCCAGCCTCTGAGTTATTGGGCCGGGGGAGAAGATAAAGTGGGGGGGCAGGATTAATTCTAGGTTGCAGACAGTCCAGTTCTGCTCAAGGGGCCAACGCACGCGCACGCACACTTCCACGCACAGGCACACGCATGCAGGCAGACACGGTCTCCACGGGCAGCAGGCACTGCGCTTTGGTGCCCCCCTCTAGCGAGGGGGAAGGGCGCCTTCTGGCGAGGGGGGGAGGGGAGGGAGGGAGGGCAAGGTCGTCCAGGGGCTGAGAGAATCCAAGGGGACGCCCCGTATCCAACCGGGTGCCCCTCATTTACACGTGCCAGCCAGATCCAAACCCAGCCCGACACCTCCTTCCCCCCCTCCGGCAGTTCCTCCGAGAGAAGAGGCGCAGCCGCCGCTTCCCCCAACTCCTTCTGAGCCCGCTTAGGATCAAGACGATCCGGGCGGAAAGTTCAAGCCTCCCTCCCCACCAGCAGCTCGCCGGTGGCGACGGGAAGCGGGCGCGCCTGAAGCACCCCCTTCAAACGGGAGCCCGAGCAGGACTTGGCCAGGAGCCGCTCCTGCTGCGCGGGTTTTGCGCAAGGTCGCAACCAAAGGCAGCCTGGCTCGGGAGGCACTGGGAGTCGTCGGGGCGGCGGGGGCAGCGTCACGCGCAGGTGGTGACCACGGGCGCCAGGGCCGAGACCGCGGGCGAGCCGGTGGGCCCTCCGAGGCCGGGGCCCGCGGAGGAGGAAGAGGACGAGGATCCCTTGTCGGCCTTCTTCTCCTTCTGCTTGAGGTGGATCTTGGCGTGCCTCTTGCGCTCGTCGCTGCGCGCGAACTTGCGCCCGCAGAACTCGCAGGCGAAGGGCTTCTCGCCGGTGTGCGTGCGGATGTGGGTGGTGAGGTGGTCGCTGCGGCTGAAGCTGCGCATGCAGATGCGGCACTGGAAGGGCTTGTGGCCCGTGTGGATGCGCAGGTGCCGCGTCAGCTCGTCGGAGCGGGAGAAGCGCCGGTCGCAGCCCTCGGCCGGGCAGGCGTGAGGCCGCTCGTGGAGGGGCGTCTTGCTGGGCCGGTTGGGGTATTTGCGCGGCCGGATGGGCTTCAGGGTGAGCGGCTGCTGCTGCTGGAGGCTGCCGAAGCCCGGGTGGATTTGCTTGTCCTTGAAGGCTTTGATGGTCTCCAGAGGGGTGATGGGGGGCGGGTTGACCCGGATCGGGTCCATGTTCTGGAAAGGTTTGTGTTCTGGGAGGCTGCCCAGGTCGTTGGGGTGCCCGTGGTAGAGGTTGTAGTCCGGGATCATGGAGAAGAGGTTGCCGTCCAGGCCGCTGGCCTGCTTGGCTCCTTGGTAGTCCTGCGTGGGGTAAGCCAAGCCGGCGGCGTTGCCCTGCGGGTCGTGGAAGGACACCGGGTCTCCCGGGTAAAGGTCGCCGCAGGTGGAGTAAGGGGGCAGCGCCTGGTACATGCCGTCCACTTCGGCCTGGCTTTGCCCTTGCACCATGCCGCCCGTCGAGGCCTGCGCGCTGGAGGAAGGCGGCGGCGCTCCGAGGATGCCGCTGCTCATCAGGCTGATGATGCTGTCTTGGCACCAGTTGGAGGGCGAGTCGAAGGCGAACTTGCCCAGGTAGGTCACCGTCTTGTTGCCCCCAGGAGCGGGCTGGAAGGAGCCCGAGTAGGAAGACAAGTCCTGGCCGGCCTTGTCGTTGGCTAAACCAATATCCATAACATTATCTGCGAGGGGCGAGAGGGAGAGAAACGGGGGAGGGAGGGCGAGAGAGAGAGAGAGAGAGAAAAAAGGTGAGCGATTGGGGGCCAGGAGGAAGGGGAGGGGGGGAGAAAACCTGCCTGGCGAGGGGAGGGGAGGGTCCCCGCGGGAAGCCCCGCTTTGCCAAGAAGCCTCGCACCCCGCTCCACCCCTCGCCAAGCCGAATTGGAAGCTGCGCGCTCAGCGCCTGGAGCGCCTGGGACTTGCGCGCGAGAAGAATAGGAAAGGCGCCGGCGTCTGGAGGCCGCGGAAGGCGGAGCCCTCGCGCTGGATTTTTAGCAGGGAGGGGAACAATTGTTCGCCTTAACTTGCTTGTGTGGGCAGACTCAAAAGACAGATACAGAAATACACCGGGGTGGGTGGAAACCTTGGAGCTGGACTGGACCCTTTTCCCGCGGGGCCAGGCTCTGGGGCTCGCCAACCTGGGCTGCCCTTGGAGCGCGCGCGCGCTCTCGCTAGACGTAAAAAGATCAAGGCACACAGACAAGGCACAAGGCTAGGAAGAAATGCACAAGTAGCGCTCGCACGGCCCCCACCAGCACACGCGTGTAGAGAATCCAGCTAGACAAGCAGACGCGCGCGCGCCAGAGCAGCCAAGCACCTGTGCACCTCCAAAGACCGCCGCGTCCTCTGCGCAGGCCGTTCTCTGCGGCCTTAAAAAGGGGGGCGCGTCTCGGGTCCAGGCCGAGGCCAGAGCCAGAGCCAGAGCCAGGTCCTACTCCCAGCCCTACTTTGGGTAGGACTACAGCCGCCAGACGCTGGGCAAAAGAGGCTACCTGATGCTTCAAGTGGACGGTGGAGAGAGGAGCCCTAAGAAGAGAGTTGCGTGTCGGAGGGCGGGGGAACCCGTGCAGGTCGCAGGTACCTGAAGTTCTCAGGCTGCCGAGAGCGAACTGGTCTGTCTGTCTGTCTGTCTGTCTGTCTGCTTCTCTCCAGCCGCTTTCCCACCCCACCGACGCGGTCGGGGACCTCCAAGAGAGCTTTATAAACTTGCCAGCGATTTCTGCGTCGAGGCCAGTTATGAAAAATACAAAGGGAAGAGGGGAAGCTGTTGGGGTTTTTTTTCGGGGGGGGGTTTGCTCGTTTCCCTCCCCCCTCTCCCTGAGCGCTGGTGGCGAAAGGATTTGGGGGGGGGAGGAGGTGAAGGGGGCTGGCTAATCAAAGGATGCGGTGGAGGTGGGGCAAGGCTGAACCGAACCGAACCAGGTCTTTTGCGGCTTGGAAGAAAAAAGGGGAACCTCTGACCCTGACTTCTCTGGGTCACCCCACACCTCCCAGAACTCTTCCCTTCCCGAGAGGCATCCAAAAGGGGAGCCTCAGCCCTCGGCCTCAGCCCACGGGCTTCTTGCACGGGAAGAGGAAAGCCGGGGGGTGGGTGGGAAGGCGGGGACGAAGCCCCCTTTCCCCACCTTGTGCCTCCTGGCTGCTCTTCCCTGCCTTGCCCGCGCAGCCACCTCTCTGCCTCTAGGAATCCTCGCCAGCCCCAGGCTTCCCCCTCCCGCACCCCCAGTTTAAGAAAACAGAAGGGTCGCCTTCACGCACTTCCATCTCCACCCCTCCCGATTCCGACATGATGGATGTAGCAGTAGAGAAAGAGAGAAGAATGAGAGGGGGGTGGCGTGGGAATGGGGGTCGACATGCCAGCGCAGCGATGGATGGCAGCCTGTGCCACAGAGAAGCCACGGCACATGGAAAGGAAGAAACACACATGCACACGCACAAGAATGGAAGCGCATAGAAAAAAAAGAGTACGCCAGGGGAGAAGGGACCCTTGTTCCCACGGCCAGAGGCGCGCCGACAGCAGAAACGCAGCTATCCCAAGGAGGCCTCTGAAAGGCAGAGTCCAGGTCTGGGGGCTAGGGCGGAGAAAGGGGTCTGCCAAGGGCCCCTCTCTCGCCCGCCCCCAGCAGCTTCCCACCCGCCACCCCCCTACCTTCCAGTTTCTGCCTCCTGCCACTCTCTTTGAGAGGGAGGCGTACAGACTCAGCCTCGGCCTCTCCGCCGGGGAAAGCTCCCTCCCCTCCCCGGCTCCCCCCCCCACGGCACACACACGTTTCCCCCTTCCCTCGCAGCCCCCTCCCCTCCCCCTCCCCCAAGCCTCGCCTCTCCTCCTGCCTCGTTTACCTGTCGCCATCTGGTTATTATAGTGAGCCACCGCTGCCTCGGCGTTGCCGGAGAAAATGTTGAGTGAGTTGGAGATCTCCTCCGGGTACAGATTGTCAGGCAACTGGTTCATCAAAGCGTTCATGGTCCCTGGCAGCTTCTCCGCGAGTTTGCCTGTCATAGCACTGGAGGAGGAGGAGGAGGAGGAAGAGGAAGAGGAGGAGAGACCGAGGCAGCCGCCGCCGCTGCGCCACCGGGGGGTTCAAAGTGACTCCGAGCGCCGTTCCAAACAAGGCGACATCCGAATGGCAAATCCGTGCGAAGGAGCCTCATGCGAAGAGAAAAGTTGCGGCGATGGGGAGGGGAGGGGGAAGAGGGGAGGGGGGAGGGGAAGGAAAGGCGAGGTGCGGACGGGGGAGGGCCGCTTGGCTGAGGAAGGTGGGTGGGTGGGTGGGCCGGGGAGGGGAGGGGGGCAGCGCGCAATCCTCGGTAGATCCCTGTAGGTGTTTTCCTGGCGGCGGAGAGGGTGGAAGGACAAGCCGTTCTGCGTTGCAGAGGTGCGCGTAAAAGGCGACGGTGGGGAGCTTTTAATCCCTGCCTGGCCCCCCCTTCTTCCTCCTCCTCCTCCTCCTCCCTCCCCAGCCTCGCTCCGCTCCCTTCGTCTCTGCCGTCGCCCGTTCAAGCCGGCTACTCCGCTGCAGCCCAAATGCTCAGCCAGGGAACTCCGCCAGCTATTTATGTGAGCGAGGGGAAAAGCTCCATGACGTAGCTGCCCATATATGGACAGACAAAGCCGAGCCGAAGCCGCGACGTCACAATGGAAGCTCCTCACAATGGAACGTTTTCAGCCAAAGCAGGAAGCTGGGCAGCCGGAGCCGCTCCGAGCCCTAGACCGACACCTCCGCGCGGAGCGCAGCGCTGGGCCACGCGGGATCGCCGGCTTGAGTTCTCCGAGGGGTCGCTTCCCGCCCCACGCGAGGAGGCCAGAGGGCTTCGGCTTGGGAAGCACCCACTGGCCGGCCAAGCGGCTGCCCACGGCCGGCGAATCCCGGCGCATTATCTGGAGAGCGTCGGGTGCCTCGCCGGGACTCCTCGCCGGCCACTGTGTACCTCTGGCTCGGCTTCGGGAGAGAGGAGGAGGAGGAGGAGGAAGAGGCAGTAAGCAAGAGACGCGCGAGCGCTTGGTCGTGGGCATTTGGCGTGGCGCCCCTTTGCTCTAAACCCCGCGTCGCCTCTTCTGGCTTTGGACCCGCGTGCCAGGCACCGTTTAATGCTGGACCCCGCGATTGCTCCGTGGTGGGGGGCGCACTTGCGCGCTCCCTCATTCAAAGAACTGGAGAGGGGGGGGAGGAGGCGTTAAAGAGGGGCGCTGGGGCAGGCTTGCCCCCCGCCCACCCCAAGTGGGGTCACTTCATAACACAGCAAAAGACGCCCCCCCCGTTGGTGGGCGTGCTTTGCCCCCCCCCCAAGACTCTGTAGCTGCTTAAGAAGTTCTATAAAAAAACACTCCACTAATGCAGACCATGCTGAAGTATTTATTAAAGAAAATATATTTCTTTCCGAAGGGTGGAGCCGTTACGATAAACGAAAGGACAGGTTCAACCACCGTTCAGTGTGTATAGGCGCACTTCATTTTTTCCCCTTCTTCTTACAAGTATACGGGATAGTCTGAAGACACCCCCTCCCCGCCCGCCCCGTTAATCCTAAACGACAACCCTGCGATGTAGACTGACGTGGGCGGTTTTAATCCATCGATGCTACTATAAGTTCTACTATAAGTTTAACGAACATGCCAGAGTAATATTGCCAAGCCTCGGGACGCTTTGCCACCGTTACGCGCGCAACCGATGAGTTAGCCTCCTACCTTTCCTCCGAGCGGCTCAGGATGGGCCCCAAAGGGCTTTTCCAAACGTGATCGTCGGAACGGGCCTGCGAGGTAGGTAAGGCCGAGAGAGAGAGACCGCGATTGGTGCTCAAGGGGCCACAGACCTTCGCGGCATGGTGAGGATCGGAACGCGGGTCCTTCTCCCAGTAACCCCAGGGTAACCCGCTAGCAAAAAAACGGAAACGGCTGAGAAGAAACAGAGCCGGCTAGCAAACATCCGAGATCCTTCCAGGCTCTCCGCCAGTCCCAGATACTCGCAGGTAGACCTAACGCGCCCAATGGCAAACGTTTTGGGTAGAGGCGAGGCATGCCCGGCCTTGCTTGGGATTACCGGAGCAGCGTCTGGCACCGGAGCCATGGGTTTTCGTGGGAGTTTGTAAGGTAGCAGGAGAAGCTAGAAGCAGACGCACAAGTCCTGCAGTTACGGGGGACGGAGAGGCGGCGGGGGGGGGGGGGGGAGGGGGAAGAGTTAAACTAAAGTCGCCTACTTCTGCAATCCTTCCCCCTCCCCCCTCCCCCAGGTATATTTTCTCCTTTTAAATTCAGGCGCGGTAAATACTAAGACTTGGAGCGGTTTCAGATAGGGAAACCTGGAGTGTGTGTGTGCGTGATTTTCATCCTCCCCCCTCTCCCTCCCTTTTTAAAAATTTGGCACTTGCGAGGCGTCAGTAATTAGGTGGTTTCGTGCTAAGTGTGCCAACTGATGCTATCTTGAAATAAAAAAAGCCCTGCGAGGTATGTAGCAAATGTATGGAAAAAAATGATATGTTGCAACAGCTCCACTTACCTAACTCCGGCACTTGTACGGTCAACCCTGCAAACTGGAGAGAGAAGCCTGGATTTGGCAAAGGTGGGGGGGGGGCGGTGAGGGTGGCCAAGAGCCCTAGGGCAGTCGGAGGCGAGGGAGTCTTCCCCCCGCCCCTCCCCCTCCAGGTGCGTAAATATTTATTATGGCACCACTTTTGTTTACTGCGGATACATCTATGCGAGGTCGTGAGTTTATTCTCTCTCTCTCTCTCTCTCTCTCTCTCTCTCTCTCTCTCTCTCGTAATGTTTACTCTCAAGAGACTTCTGAGAATACTCCATGCAGTGTTTTTAGCAACATCTTCGGGACGGGAGGGTCCCCCTCCCCGAGTTTAGTCCATAAACTTGAGAATTGCCAACAGTCCCCCCCCCTTGCAGGTCACAGCCACGGCCAACCTTGCTCACTTTCTCCAGCACCTCTCAAGGTTGTCTGAATCCCTTTTACTCGGGGCGTAAACTTCAACGGGTACAGCGCGCACCTAGCTCCAACTCAGTCGCTACGCAGGGCGCTGCAATCTCAGACCGACTTCCGAGGCCCGTTGATTTGGGGGGGGGGTTGCGGGGGAGAGAGGGGTGCTTCAGGTGGGACTATAAGGGTACTGTTATCTACGGAACCGTGCTGCTGTATATAGCCTCGGAGAAGGAATAGCCGCCGGCCGCGCACCGCCGTTTAGACCCGTTCTTAAGGAAGGTTGCCTCGGAGAAAACCGCTCCGTAGGAAGGTATGTGAGGGAGGCCCCCCCCCGGGGGGTATTGTAAGCGCCGCTTTAAGCTTTTGGGGAGTGCTAGAAACAGGGTGCCACCAGCGCAGGTGTTACTTCTCGGAGGTGCAAATATTTATTTATTTATTATTTTATTTGTCAAAACGTGTACAAGATAGCAGGTATGGTATAAACATAAACAAAAGCAAAGTAGGTAAAGGTAAATTTGGACAGTAAGACAGGGACGGTAGGCAACCAACAGCAGGGATTTTGAATGCTGAACTTGGCCGTGAAGGCTGCCCATCCTCCTCCGCCCCACCTGAAAAGGCATCGCTGATGTGTGTGGGGTGGAAGGTGGGGGGGTAGAAAGGGAAGAAAGGTGAGAACAGCTCTCCCCCCTGGACTTGGCGGATAATTTTGAAGGCATTCCGTCCCGTCGTTTCCGTTCCGAGGCGGGCAGCGGTGGGCAAAACTTCTTTGAGATGTCCCTTTTTCCTAAGAGGAGGGAAAGAGAGCTAAAAGCCCCTCGAGGCCCCCTCCTCCGAATAGATGCTGGAGACAGTCGCTGCCTTCGCCAAGGGAATTGGGGGAGAAGCTGCATGCATTGGGGGAGTGGGGGAGGGAGGACGGCTGCAAAGAAGTTCAGCTTTGATCTGCCCGAGAGTTCAACCGGCTGAAAACCAGACAGGCAGCAGCAACAGTATTTCTCCCCCCCCCCAACCCAACCCCACTTCCCACGCGTGGGGGGCGGAGGGGAGCGAGCGGGGCTTCCGGGCTGGCGTTGAGCGCAGACCTTCCCAACCGGAGCGCTGGTCCTGGAAAGAAGTTCGCGAGCGGAGCAGGGCGAGGGAGGGGGAGGCAGAGATGTGCAAAAAAAGGGGGAGGGTGCGAAAGGATGCCCCCCCTCCTCCCCCGACTGAGGATGCTCCAAAGAGTCGAGACTGAGCGAAGCCGCCTCGGGGGTGCAGCCAGGTGCCTGGAGAGAGGGGGGCGCGCTCTGTATGTGTGTGTGTGTGTGTGTGTGGTGGCGCACCGCGGGGGCGGCCCGCCAGGGAGCCCCGAGCTGCCTTCGCCCGTTTGCAGCCGCGGGCTTGGCTGGGCCGGCAGCCGAGGGGAAGCGCCATACAAGGCCAGGATCCGGCCCCGCCCAGGATGCCTTATTTGGCGGCCGGTTCCGGCTCCCGGGTGGCATTTCTCTCCTCCCCCCCCCTCCACGCCCCCAACCACCCCTCGATCTGCTACAAGTGGAAAGAGAGACGGAGCGGAACCGCCGGCCTTTCAAGGCGCCGCCTGCTCCGGGGAGGGGAGAACAGCCGGCTCCGGAGATAGCGGGAAGGAGGGGGGGGCAAGGCGTGGGCAACGAACACCCCTGCGTGGAAATGCTCCCCAGTGCCCCCCACCCACCCCGCAGCCAGATTTCCTTGCAAGCGAGGGATCGGCTCTCCATCATCTCCCTCTCCTCCTCCTCCCCATCCGCGGCAGCCCCAAGCAGCCGGGAAAGCTGCGGAGGGAAACGGACGCCCCCTCGCCTCTTCCAACCGCCAGCCCCCCCTCCGCCCCCCCCCCCAGTCTTTCCCTGCTCGGCGCAGATTGCTTGGTTGCAATGGTACGCATGCGCGCGCTCGAAACTACAAAAAAAAAAAACGCCGGGAAGCCAAAGAGTACCAAATTTGACCAAGCGCCCCCTGCAAAATTTCCCCCCCTTTTCCGCTTGGTTAAGGCAGGAGACTAAATGGTCTCTCCCTCCCACCCCCCTCCGCATTGCAAGAAATGCGCGTTAATTGTTCAAAAGCACCCAAATATAATTTGCCTGATGTTCTTCTTGTAATAAAGTTGAAAAAAGTAAGGTTCTACATTTAGGCAAAAAAATAATAATGCACAGGTATAATATATCTGGTCCCTGCCTCAACAGTAGTAACTGTGGGAGGGATCTTGGAGTCCTAGTGGACAACCATTTAAATATGAGCCAGCAGTGTGCAGCAGCTGCCAAAAAAGCCAACACAGTTCTAGGCTGCATTAACAGGGATAGAATCAAGATCACGTGAAGGGTTAATACCATTTTATAAGGCCACACTTGGAATACTGCATTCAGTTTTGGTCGCCACGATGCAAAAAGGATGTCGAGACTCTAGAAAGAGTGCAGAGAAGAGCAACAAAGAGGATTAGGGGACTGGAGGCTAAAACATGAAGAATGGCAGCAGGAACTGGGTAGGTCTAGTTTAATGAAAAGAAGGATCAGGGAAGACATGATAGCAGTGTTCCAATATCTCAGGGGCTGCCACAAAGAAGAGGGAGTCAAACTATTCTCCAAAGCACCTGAGGGTAGAACAAAAAGCAATGGGTGGAAACTAATCAAGGAGAGAAGCAACTTAGAACTAAGGAGAAATTTCCTGACAGTTAGAAGAATTAATCAGTGGAAGAACTTGCCTCCAGAAGTTGTGAATGCTCCAACACTGGAAGTTTTTAACAAAAAATTGGATAACCATTTGTCTGAAATAGTGTAGGGTTTTCTGCCTAAGCAGAGGGTTGGACTAGAAGACCTCCAAGGTCCCTTCCAACTCTGTTATTCTATTCTATTCTATTCTATTCTATTCTATTCTATTCTATTCTATTCTATTCTATTCTAAAGGTAGTGAATGGAGTCCCCATCGCCAGTCGAAAAAATATTTGATCAAAAGCACTCAAATATAATTTGGCTGGTGTTCTTTCCTCTTGTAGTAAAGAAAGAATATGAATGGAGTCCCCATCGCCAGTGGGGAAAAATATTGATCGGGTCGTGATCGATAAAACTCTTTTTAAGGGCATTATCCACAACAAAGTTCAAAATACAACCCAAACTCCCAACACTGCAGCATTTGTTATATAATGAGTAGGCCAAAACACTTGCTTCGTTGTTACAATAATTTATAAGGTGGTGTTATTGTGTAGCAGTTATCAAAGGCAGCATGAAATCACAAACGTACTTCTGAATCAAGCATGTTCGCTTTAAAACATTGTTTTGCAGTTTTTGGTTGTGCAATAAAAGCCATTATCAAAAATAATTGACACAACACTGTAAACCTAAGGGTTAAAAAAAGGATGTCCCAAAGGTACTTTTTCAAAAGGCACCTGGACTTTGTTTTTCCTTGAAGACGTTTCGCTTCTCATCCAAGAAGCTTCTTCAGTTCTGAAGTGGTCAGAGCTGAAGAAGCTTCTTGGACGAGAAGTGAAACGTCTTCAACGAAAAGCAAAGTCCACTTGCCTTTTGAAAAAGCACCTTTAGGACAACCATGACCTGGATGACTGAGCATCTCCATATACTTTTTTTAAAAAAAGGATATTATATTGAGGCTTGTTTGTCCTGAAAAAAAAGAACATCTATTAAGTAGCTGGTGATAAGCACCTTTCCTTGGAAACTCCTGTTCTCAAAATTGATTTTTGCTTTTGTTAAATCTGCTCTGAACAAGGGCCTTTCTCACAAATACTCTGGGCCTGATCAATAATCGTTTCTTTGCCTCCAGGGATCCTATTCTGTCCATATTTTTGTTCCTTAGCTTACCTTGCCTGCCCTGAGGACTATATGCGTGGCATTCCATGCAATGCATTTTAGGCTGCCTTCTGGTACACATCAATGGTGGGATTCACATTTTTTTTACTACCAGTTCTGTGGGCGTGGCATGGTGTGGCTTGGTGGGCGTGGCTTGGTGGGCGTGGCAGGGGAAGGATACTGTAAAATCTCCATTCCCTCCCCACTCCAGGGGAAGGTTACTGCAAAATCCCCATTTCCTCCTGATCAGCTGGGACTCGGGAGGCAGAGAATAGATGGGGGCGGGGCCAGTCAGAGGTGGTATTTATCAGTTCTCCAAACTACTCAAAATTTCCGCTACCAGTTCTCCAGAACTGGTCAGAACCTGCTGAAACCCACCTCTGGTACTCATGCCCTGGGAAGAAGCAAAATGATAATTTATAGTGGAAAAGCTATCCGCTGACAAGCTTTGACAGCTGAATTTTGACATGTTTCTTGGCTACTTAAGGTAGCCGTGTCAGCTTCTGCCAGGATCATGTCTTGACGAGGAAGCCAACTGTCTTAACAGAAGGGGCGAAGCTTAACTAGAATGGTGACAGCTTGAGAACCATTTAGGCCAGGGGTCCCCAAACTTGGCAACTTTAAGACTTGTGGACTTCAACTCCCAGAATTCCTCAGCCAGCAAGTCATAAAGGGGCCACCTCCAGGGGTGAAATTCAAAAATTTTCCCTACCGGTTCTGTGGCCGTGGCAGGGGAAGGATACTGCAAAATCCCCTCCCCTCCCCACTCCTGGGGGAAGGATACTGCAAAATCTCCATTCCCACCCAACTCTGGGGCCAGCCAGAGGTGGCATTTGCCAGTTCTCCAAACTACTCAAAATTTCCGCTACCAGTTTTCCAGAACCTGCTGGATTTCACCCCTGGCCACTTCTGCTTGAAAGCCATTGCCACATTTTTTTCTTGACTATTAGGATTATGAAGCACAACCTCTGAGAATCCCACCTAAAACCTCAGGCTGTCTTGCTTTCTGAAAAGGGGTTCTTGGAACTGCCAGAAGTGGATACGGTGTTCAATTTCCATCCACAAATGAAAAGCTGGGATAGAAAGGATGGCAGCCCGGTTAAGTCAGAGAACGTTTGCATCCTAATGTCTGATCATAAAGATATGAGTTGTGAACTTAACTCTCTGGGAACAGAGCCAGGGTTATTACCAGGGATGTACAAGAACAGAGATGGGAAGACAATACTCTGTAGAACATAAAGATGGGTGGGCGGAGAGGAACCGGTAGCGGGGGATTCGCACAACAGTCTCCTGGGAGTTGTATATGCTAAGTTTACATGGGAATGCCAGCCACGGGGTGGAGTAAAAATAAGTAAACAAATGAAAACATTAGTGGTGGAATGGGTGTATTGTGGAGAAGGGCATGACCAGAACCCTGAAAAGCAGCCTAACATTTTATTGCAAGTATTGTCTTCAATAATTAGGACCGGTTTTACATATTTTTGGTTTTACCTTAGCTGAACATCTCCTTGAAACAAGCTTTCAGAGAAACAGAATGCCCTAGGACCGTGATGGCGAACCTATGGCACGCTCTGCGGGCACATGAGCCATCGACCAGCTCAGCTCCACCACGCATGCGCATGCGCCTCCTGCCGGCCAGCTGATTTTTGGGTATCTGCCGCGCATGCATGGAGGCTGGGGCGCATCCCGAGGCTCCTGAGGAAATTTTGCGTGACCCCCCCCCGCACGTGCCCTGCCTCCCATGCATGCGCACGTCACCCCATGCATGGCGCGCAACCCCCCAGCGCTGCCCTCTGCATGCGCCCCACCCCCACCAATTTTTGGCTTCCAGGTTGGTGCAGGAGGCCTTTCAGGCCGAAGACGGGGCACAGGGGCGCCGCGCGAGGCCCCAAAATGCAATGTGAGCACCCCCGTGCATGCGCCCCACTCCGCGCATGCACATGCATATACCTCGCATGCGCCCCCCCACATGCATGGCAGAGACCCGAAGACCAGCTTGCTGGTGGGAGGCATGCCCGCATGCGTGGTGGAGCTGGGCTGGGGCGACGGCTGGCATGCCCGCAGAGAGGGCTCTGCATGCCACCTGTGGCACGTGTGCCATAGATTCACCATCACGGCACTATTTTATTCATCGGCTTGTTGCTAAGAGAGAGGAATGGGGGAAATCGATGGATGCTGCCTTAAGTGGCTGGGAAAAGAAAGGGCGACGGATCTAAATTTAATACTTTACTTTATTGATTGTCCCTTGGGCCATATCAAAGTGCAGAGTTCCAGACACAAATTATTACTAAAATCTGATAAAAACAATTTAAAATGGAATTGGATAAAATATGATTTAAAATGAAATTGGAATAAAATACAATTTAAAATGAAATTGGAATAGAATACTATTTAAAATGAAATTGGAATAAAATACAATAATTTAAGTTATAGATAAATAAAATATGATAAAATTGTATTTCGGTGTCACCCCTACAATCTACCCCAATCAGTCCCACATATGCCGATCTCAATTGAACCATTTTGCTTAAGTATTGTGCCTGTGTTAAATGTTATTTTCAGATTCTGGCCGCACATAAGGGAAGTTGTTTTGATATGGCTCAAGGGCTAATCAATAAAGTAAAGTAAGTAAAGTAAGCAATAGATAAATATATAAATAAGAGCTGGGTGAAGGAGAAGATGGAGAGAGAGAAGGGAAAGATAAGGCGGGAAACTAAAAGGAATAATAGCCGGATGGCTACACATAGGCCCTCTGCCTTTAGTGATGTCAGGTGTGAAGAATCAGAACATGTTAAGCTCCAGTTAAACCAGGGGTCTGTAACCTGCGGCTCTGGAGCCGCATGTGGCTCTTTCATCCCTCTGCTGCAGCTCCCTTGTTGCTCAAATTATGTGTCACAACCGCCAATGTGCAACACTCGCCGGCACGTGATTTATTGAGCTTTTTGACCCACCTTTTTTTTTCAGAGTTCAAAATGTTTTTGTTGCATGCAGAAATAAAAATGTGCTTTCTCTGTAGCAGGTCATTGATTTTATAAATGCAACACACTATAGTTTTTTTTTATAAATAGCATAAAGGTAAAAAAAAACCCCGATATATGCCGTGTTATCTTCATTTTAGATGTCAAAAGGGTTTTGTGGCTCCTGGTGTTTTCTTTTCTGTGGGAAATGGGTCCAAGTGGCTCTTTGAGTGTTTAAGGTTGCTGACCCCTGAGTTAAACTGATTTATTGCTCATAAATAAATGAGAATCTACTAACGGTCAGCACTAAATTGGCCCTAGATAAGAGTTAGTGGAATTCAAAACCCGATTTAGACTGTGTGTGGGAACGTAAGGACTCCAGGCTCATTCCTCCCTTGACTCTGCCCCCAGCCTCTGCCTGTCCTTCTACAAGTGATATTAGGATAAAGCTGGGGTGTTAACGCACTGCCTATGGCAGTAAAACAACCCCAAACGTCTAATCTTGTCGTTACTACTTTCTAAATGCTATCCATTTGATAATATGACTCCTTGCAGAATGTTTGATGGATGATCATGGAACCAAACTGCAATAGAATAGACATTTGGAAATATTGTCTTCCGCTCAAACGTGGGCTGCCCTTTACTCCCTGAGTAAGCCTCCAGGAGCTCACAAGCTTTACTTCGTTTAGTAAATGCTACACACCTGAAGTGTAGCTATGCAACTCTTGGGCGTACAAAGGTGGAAAGGAATCTTACCAGCCCAAGTTGTGAAAAGAAGGTTGACTTCCACCAGTAGGTAGGAACCGGCTCTACCATCGTTTCAACATCTTCTTGGGCTTTGCTCCACATCTGGCTGCTTGTCTGGGATGTAGATTATGACCCGCCTTTCCTCCAAGCATTAGCTGGCTCCTTCCCCCCACCCCCCTTGTTCTTGAAGCTTCAGAATTGCTCAAAGATTTATTGTAACTGTTATTTTAAAGAAAAGATTTAAAAATTAATAAAATTTATTTTTTTAAAAAAACAAGCTTCAGAAATACTGTAAGAGTCCTTAGACATTTTGTCTGGCTTTTGGCTTGGGTTAAATATTTTTTCGGTCTTGACCGAGCCTACGTTATTTTGCTCTCGGCTGTAATTCCATTTTTAATATCAATTTCAAACATTTGGACGTTATTTTGATTTTATTATATGCTGCTTTGGGCCCAAAATACGGTATCTTGTGTAGTTTATTGTTTAAATGAAATAAGAAGCGTGTATAAGTTACCCTCACTGGCACGTGCTTCCAAAGTAACAATTTGTACTTTGATCAGAATAGAGCTGGAAGGGACCTTGGAGGTCTTCTAGTCTAACCCCCTGCTCAAGCAGGAAATTGTTATATCATTTCAATCAAATGACTGTCCAGACTCTTCTTAAAAAGCTCCAGTGATGAAGCACCCACAACTTCTGATGGCAAGCCATTCCACTGGTTAATTGTTCCCATTGTTAGAAAGTTTATCCTTAATTCCAGGTTGTTTGTCTCCTTGATTTGTTTCCATCCATTGTTTACAAAACACAACACGGAAGGATTCTTGATGTGGCAGGAAATAGGTTGTATAAAATATGGAGCTTTTATATTTTGGGAGAAGAGACAGAGAGTGAAATTAATAAGTCTGATCTTTCCTAGGTTTAGGCCAAAGCACCTGAAGGCCAGACAAGGACTAATGGATGGAAACTGATCAAGGAGAGATTCAACCTGGAGATAAGGAGAAATTTTCTGACAGTGAGAACAATCAACCCATGGAACAGAAGTTGCCTTCAGAAGTTGTGGGAGCTTCATCACTGGAGGCTTTCAAGAAGAGACTGGATTGCCATCTGTCAGAAATGGTGTAGGATCTCCTGCTTGAGCAGGGGGTTGGACTAGATGACCTACAAGGTACCTTCCAACTCTGTTAATCAAGTGGTCCCATGTTCCTTCCAATTGCTTGGAGGAATGGAAGATGAATAATAAAGACAGGATATAAATAAAATTAATTCGTCAAGTGAACCTTGACTTCCTCCATCTTTGGACTTCAAGATTGATAGACTGGCTTACAAAGTAGCTTTCAATAGGTGCGTTTTGTGGGAGTGCTTGAAACCGAGACAACTGCAATATGTACTCTATGTTATTTGTCTTATGCATGGATTCCATTGCAACAACTATTATTATATGTTTTTTTTTAAAAAAAAACCCTTTCTCATTGCATATGCAGAAGCGAAGAGCTAGGCATGTCAGCTTCTAGTTCTCAGATGCAGAACTGAGGCTGAGGGAAAGCTGGATTCCTCACCCCCCCAAAAAAAGAAGTCAATGAAGAACTGGCAATACAAGCAGCCTCGTTTTTGCTGCTTGGAAATAAGGATCCTGTGCGAATATGTATGTAAAGCTTTGCTTAGGTTGGTGGCTCTTAAGCCAATATATTGTCTTTCCCAAACCTGGTGCCCCCCCCCCCCCCAGATATAGCAGGTAGCACACATGTGCTATAAAGGTAAAGGTTCCCCTCGCACATGTGTGCTAGTCGTTCCCGACTCTAGGGCCGGTGCTCATCTCCGTTTCAAAGCCGAAGAGCCAGCGCTGTCCGAAGACGTCTCCGTGGTCGTGTGGCCGGCATGACTCAACGCCGAAGGCGCACGGAACACTGTTACCTTCCCACCAAAGGTGGTCCCTATTTTTTCCACTTGCATTTTTTACGTTGCTTTCGAACTGCTAGGTTGGCAGAAGCTGGGACAAGTAAACGGGAGCTCACTCCATTACGCGGCGCTAGGGATTCGAACCGCCGAACTGCCGACCTTTCTGATCGACAAGCTCAGCGTCTTAGCCACTGAGCTAAGGGTGCAACATGCCCCTTTAGGTGAAATATGGGGGAAGTGCTCTCAGAAGAAAGCGATCAGCCTTGGGGAGCCAAGAAGACCAACCCGAGGCAAGCTAGACAGTTTGGGCCTGTTTCCCTTGACCCCCCCCACAAAAAAGGGGGGGGGAAAGGCCACCCCTTCCCCTGGGCCTCGTCCCAAATCCAGAACAGTAGTAATAAAAATGTTGCTCCTGACTTTGTACTGGAAAGACGGAGTTGTTTGCTTTTTTTCTGCTTGGCAAAGCCAAGTGAGAATTTCATTTGCAATTACTATCTGAGAGCAAGCAGGCACTGGCCCAATGTTTCCTCCCCCCTGCAAGATGGTGAAAAAGGCAGGTTCCAGCGCTGCATCCGTCTAAATGCCAGGGAGCCCAGCCCCAGTCTTGGTCTCCTTCCATGTGGGGCCAGCCGATAGGAGCATCATCGGAATCTGCCTGGGGAAAAGATGAGTCTCCAAGTGGGTGGAAGGGGCCAAAGGAGCAGGCGGCGTGTGAACAAGCTGCTAGTGAGGCCTCCTTACACCTCAGACATCGCTTCCCATCAAGTTCAGGGTGGGGGGGGGGGGAAAGGAGCCAGGGACATTTTTGTTGTTGTTAATAAACACATGATTTAAAAAAAAAAAAACAAGCACACCCATTTTACACGAAGCCTGAAGGGAGTGATGGATCACGCGCTTGCCTTTTAGGATGCCAGCTATGCTCCAAGTACAAAAGGAAAGGAGCGAACGAGGTGTACGCCAGAGAGGTGGGAAATGGGGAGGGGGAGGAGAAGGGACCCCAGTCTCCCCCATTGTACACTGTGTGTGTGTGTGCGCGCATGCGCATGCACACGCGCAGGGGGAAAAGTGATGATTAAAATGTGGTTGGTTCACTTTTTCAATTGCACCTTTTGGTTTTTTTCCTATGACTGTTGCAAAACATGTACAGACAGTTTGGTGTTGACAATTACGAAGCTTTTGCATGGAAAATAAAACTGCGTTTTACCCGTGAATGCTAAACCTTGTAATTAGGCCAGGCTAATTAGGACTCCCTCCCTTGGTGTCTGTGGAGGGCTACCCTTGAAGGTTGCTTGAGGCTAGAAATGAACAGAAAATGGGAGCATCCACCTGTTCTGGCTACATCAAGCTCTTAAGGTGGCCTTCTGCGTTCCTCCAGATGTGCTGGTCAGGATGGCTGCATTTGAGGGACTTATAGCCACCAGGTCAAGAATAGCAATAGCAATAGCACTTAGACTTATATACCTCTTCACAGTGCTTTACAGCCCTCTCTAAGCGGTTTACAGAGTTCAGCATATTGCCCCCAACAATCTGGGTCCTCATTTTACCCACCTCGGAAGGATGGAAGGCTGAGTCAACCTTGAGCCTGGTGAGATTTGAACAGCTGAACTGCTGAACTAGCAGTCAGCTGGAGTAGCCTGCAGTAGCTGCATTTAACCACTGCGCCACCTCTTTGGATCTGAAAAACCCTTAGTGACATCAATCCGTACTACCAGATTCGTATGTGCCAATGTGATTTTATTTTAAACCATCAGAGGCAGTGGTGGGATTCAATTTTTTTTACTACTGGTTCTGTGGGCGTGGCTTGGTGGGTGTGGTGTTGCTTGGTGGGCATGGCTTGGGTGTGGCAGGGGAAGGATACTGCAAAATCTCCATTCCCTCCCCACTCCAGGGGAAGGTTACTGCAAAATTCCCATTTCCTCCCGATCAGCTGGGACTCGGGAGGCAGAGAATAGATGGGGGCGGGGCCAGCCAGAGGTGGTATTTACCGGTTCTTCGAACTACTCAAAATTTCAGCTACCGGTTCGTCAAACTACTCAAAATTTCTGCTACCGGTTCTTCGAACTACTCAAAATTTCAGCTACCGGTTCGTCAAACTACTCAAAATTTCTGCTACCGGTTCTTCGAACTACTCAAAATTTCAGCTACCGGCTCTCCGAACTACTCAAAATTTCAGCTACCGGTTCTTCGAACTACTCAAAATTTCTGCTACCGGTTCTTCGAACTACTCAAAATTTCTGCTACCGGTTCTTCGAACTACTCAAAATTTCTGCTACCGGTTCTTCGAACTACTCAAAATTTCTGCTACCGGTTCTTCGAACTACTCAAAATTTCCGCTACCGGTTCTCCAGAACTGGTTAGAACCTGCTGAAGCCCACCTCTGATCAGAGGGTAAATGTTCTTTTGCCTACATTATATGAACCCTATGCTTTTGCATGAAAGTTGTGTATAGAGATGTTCTGTATTGCCGTTTTATTGTTACATAACTCTGGAGGTTTGCCAGAGTATGAATGCATTTTCCAGAGATGTTTTGTTAAAAAACAAAATTCTTTTTAGAGTCTCTCTGGCATTGGTGCAATATGTTTGTGGTTAATTGGGGGAGTATTTTGCATCTTGGATGGCTGCAGTTTAAATATGTGTATCCATGTAACATAATTTGGCTTGAGCTCTGCAAAGTGCAGGATATTTATTTGAATCCAGCTATAGCACTTCGAAGGCGTGATCCCACTCCCCACACTGGAGAAAATGGAAGTGTTAAGTTGAGTAAGGAATGGATGAATCTGCAAAAACTGCTTCATGCTGTTCCTTCCACTGTTGCACTTGTGAAAATTTGGGAAATTCTTATTAAAAAAATGTCACAAATGGAATGGAAATTTTCACACCTCTGCTAAAACCATTCCCAGCCCGGAGACGACAATTCTTTGATATGGAGTAATTCAGAAAGAATTGTTATTATTGATTGGTCTATGGGTAATCCTCAACTTATGACCACAGTTGGGATCAGAAATTCAACGCCTAACCAAGGCAGTTCATGTATTCATAATTATGTTTATACTTATATCTGTTATCTAATACAGTGTTTCCCAACCTTGGCAACTTGAAGATGTCTGGACTTCAACTCCCAGAATTCCCCAGCTAGCTTTGCTGGCTGGGGAATTCTGGGAGTTGAAGTCCAGACATCTTCAAGTTGCCAAGGTTGGGAAACACTGATCTAATACATGCCTGACGAAATAAATAAATAAATAAATAAAATAAATAAACAAATTATTATTGTTACTAAAAGTTCTAGTCCACTAGTTTTATTTATTTAACACAGCAATCTGCCCTCTGCTCATTTGTAATCAAGGAAATTATAAGCTTTTGCAGTTTCTTTTAAATTTTGGTTTTGGATAAAAGGAATACTATTTAGGCACAGTTGTCTTCCAATACGTTAGAGCAGGGGAAGTTGGATTCGTTTAACAACTCTATGATTCATTCACTTAACAACTGCAGTGATTTGGTTAACCGTGGCATGGAAGGTCATAAAACTGGACATGACTCACTTAACAACCATTTCGATAACAGAAATTCTGGCCTTAATTGTAGTCGGAAGTTAAGTAGCGATAGGCAAAATAGAATAGAGGACCAGAAGGTATCTTGAGGAACACCAAATCTAATCATTTGAACATTGCAGAATGTTTCTACAACAGGGAGCAATTTATGATGCCAGATATGTTGGCCCTCAATTCCCATAATCTGCTAACTGTATAGCCAAAGGCCATGTTGGCTGTGGATTATGGAAAGGTGGAATCCAATACAACTGGAAGATGCAAAATAGGGGAAGGTCATGGCTACACACTTAGTAAACATCTATTTATATACTTCTAGCAACTTTGTTAGGAAGTTTATCCTTCGAGTTAGCTGAAAACGGCTACCCTTCTATTTCCACCTATTAGAACTTTCCCACACAAGAAATACATTTACTCTGGCTTCTGCCTAGGATTATTTTGGAAAGTTCAATGCTTTTACTCACTTTAATCTTATCTTCCTCTAGCTCTACTTCCTCATAGGGCTTAGTTTCCAACACCGTCATAAGCAGAGTTAAAAATCAAGTATTGCACTTTTTAAATAGAGATGGTTGAAACATAAGCAAGCTATTGGAACTTGACAAATGTGGTAGCGATAATAATACAAAAACGGAGAGCTATTATTTTTCTTCTATCAACGGAGATACCTTGACGTGGGCACTAGTGCAATTTGAGGTTCTTTATTGAGATGACCAATTTATGGGGTGAGGGAAAAAAATCAAAGCTGCCAGATTCTACTGAAGCCACAGATTCTGAATAACACCCAAAGCTTGTGGCCTTACATGATCTTTTCAGTGGTGTGGCCTTTCAATATCAGCAGTCATGCAAGCCCTCTTTTTAAGGCACTAGATCTTATGACCATGTGGCTGATAGCCTCTACCTTATAGTCCTTGCAAATGTGTTCAGGTGGGTAATTCACTACGCTGCTAAACTCACACAGTCCTGGTACAAGAGAGCAAAGTAAGGAGTTTCAAAGGGGAAGAGGAAGGATGAAGAAAATAAGAATTCGTTTTTAAGGTCGTAGGAGAACGATGTCATTAATACAGAACTGAAATAATCCATTATCCATTCTGCAACGTCAGACTTATTTCTCTGTGAGAGAGGGAGATTAAGAGAGAGAGAGAGAGAAGGAGAAGATAAGACTATGAAAAGAAGGAGTCCATTAACATCTTTATGAATCTGCCATTTTAACAAAAAATCACTAATTCTTTTGACCTGGGTCAATTTGGGGACTGAGTGTCTTCTGTTGCTGTTCAGCTTCTTATCCACTTGTACATCTGTGTAACATCTATTAATGCTGTTCTCTCTTGCGGGAAACACATTCTCCATCCATCCAATTATGCAGGATGGAAAAAATGAGTACGAAATAGGAAACCAAGAAATTAGTGTTAGTATGTCACTTTATACTGCACTAGTGAAACCACACTTGGAATACTGCATCCAGTTTTGGTCACTATAATATAAAAAGGATGTGGAGACTCTAGAAAGAGTGCAGAGAAGAGCAACAAAGATGATTAGGGGACTGGAGGCTAAAACATATAAAGAACGGTTGCTGGAACTGGCTATGTCTAGTTTGATTAAAAGAAGGACCAGGGGTGATATGATAGCAATGTTCTGATATTTCAGGGGCTGCCACAAAGAAGAGGGGGTCAAGCTATTTTCCAAAGCACCTGAGAGGGCAGGACCAGAAGCAATGGATGGAAATTAATCAAAGAGAGAAACAACCTAGAACTAAGGAGAAATTTTGTGACAGTGAGAACAATTAACCAGTGGACCTGCTTGTTTTCAGAAGCTGTGGGCGCGCCAACATTGGAGGTTTTAAAGAAGAGATTGGACAACCATTTGTCTTAAATGGCATAGGGTTTCCTGCTTGAGTTGGGGGTTGGACTAGAAGACCTCCAAGGTCCCTTCCAACTCTGTTATTCTGTTATATTAAAATTGCTGAAAACACCTTCAAGGCAAAATCAAACACACAGACAAACATGTACCTACTTATGGAGGAAACTGTTAAAATGCAACAGAGCTTTCTTGGTAAGTCAGAGTCAATACAGTAGAAGTAGTTACTTCCTCTTTTGATTTCCGGCACTGTTGCCGTTATATTGTTGCCCCAAATGATAAAGCAGGATTTCTTTCCATCTGGAACTAATAAGAAACAAACCGAGCTAATAATAATATGGTAAATCGAACCAACTTGACAAGAGCTGGTCATGTTTCTTATGGGTTTTTCATCGTATGCAATTTTTTTTTTTGCG
>JALIGW010000024.1:9928678-10016178 GCA_023053685.1 Diadophis punctatus similis | reverse complement strand
AGATAGATAGATAGATAGATAGATAGATAGATAGATAGATGATAGATAGATGATAGATAGATGATAGATAGATAGATAGATAGATAGATAGATAGATTGATAGATAGATAGATAGATAGATAGATAGATAGATAGATAGATAGATAGATAGATAGATAGATAGATAGATAGATAAAGAAGTGATAGCCATCACGATCTCCGGAACGTTTAAAATTTTATTTAAAACTACTATTAAAATTACTAAGCTTTCGTCAACCTCTGTTGACTTCGTCAGAGTGTAAAATCCACACTCTGACGAAGTCAACAGGGGCTGACGAAAGCTTAGTAATTTTAATAGTAGTTTTAAATAAAATTTTAAACGTTCCAGAGATTGTGATGGCTATCCAAAGTGCCTGCGAATGCTCTTAAAACGGTGTGAAAGCAATGAGCATGGGAAGGAAGAGAGGTTGTGGTTAAATATGTCACACTCAATCTTCTGATCTGTGCGCTGGGATGGATGGATGGGATATTTATTTCTATTGCAATAAAGCAAGAGAAATAAATTGCCCAGATGCCATGTTGCAGAAGAAATATGAATGAACTGGAAAAGGAAGACTTGTCTGAATACAGCTGGTGAGTTATTCACAGAATCATGCACACCAAATAATAAAACACGAAAGCTTTGCAGCAAAGTATGTTGTTATAATATAAAGAATGTGTGAAGCATTCTTTAAAATTTGGGGTTAGCTGGGCTAAAAAGCAATGCTGTTTTGAAATTCAAAGAGCTCTAAAAGACTTCAGTGTAGAGAGGAGGAGAAAATGGCAGAATATAGCAATAGCACTTAGACTTACCGTGCTTTACAGCCCTCTCTAAGCAGTTTACAGAGTCAGCACATTGCCCCCAAACAATCCGGGTCCTCGTTTTGCCAGCCTCAGAAGGATGGAAGGCTGAGCCAGCCAGGGATGGGATTTGGAGGTTCTCCGAACCGGCCATAACGTTAGCTACGGGTTCTCCCGAATCAGGGCGAAACTGTTAGCAGTCCACCCCTGACCACCTGCCTATTTAATCCTCCGGGTGAATTATTATATCCTTTATTGGATCCCCACATCAGATGATTGCAATATTCACAATTTTACTTGGCTTTGATGTACATCTTCATAGCAACAACAACAATGACACAGTATTAAGCAAGTGGAAAGAAACAAACTGATATTATAACTTCAGAATCTGATGGTTGGAGGGGAATGAGTAGCCTTCTTCTGGTCTTCCCCATCTCCGTCCTCTGCCAGCTTTGATGAATGTGAGGAAAGCCACATTAACAGCCACGGGCAAAGGACAGATGGTCTAATTAAAAGTGCTGGGTGAAAAGAGGAAGCCAAGATGATAGGCAGAGGAGATGAGGTCTGATTCCACTTAAACTCGGGAGAAGATGTGGGCTGCCCCATGAAAGATATTTCGGTTAGGATGTAGTTTTTGATTGGTGTTGCTGAGAGGCTTGTATAATGGCCACAACAGGATGATGTTTCTCCATCCCAGGAAATTTTCTCTCCCCCTTTTCCCAGACATGGTGAACTGCAATAATCTCAGATGAAGAGCCGTATCCATAATTATAATAGCCATAGCACTTAGACTTATATACCGCTTCATAGTGCTTTCCAGCCCTCTCTAAGCGGTTTACAGAGTTCAGCATATTGCCCCCAACAATCTGGGTCCTCATTTTACCCACCTCAGAAGGATGGAAAGCTGAGTCAACCTTGAGCTGGTCAGGATTGAACTCCTGGCAGTGGGCAGAGTTAGCCTGCAATACTGCATTCTAATAATTGAGAGGGAGGGAGGGAGGGAGGGAGGAAGGAAAATAGCAATAGCACTTAGACTTATATACCGCTTCACAGTGCTTTCCAGCCCTCTCTAAGCAGTTTACAGAGTCAGCCTCTTGCCCCCAACAATCTGGGTCCTCAGTTTACCCACCTCAGAAGGATGGAAGGCTGAGTCAACCTTGAGCCTGATGAGATTCGAACTGCCAAATTGCAGGCAGGCAGCCGGCAGGCAGCAGAAGTAGCCTGCAGTTCTGCACTCTAACCACTCGCCACTGTGGCTCATATAAAAACATGAATCTAGGGATTTTTCACTCATAGATTTCCAAAAGAGTGACCAGGTAATACAGGTAATCTTCAAGTCACAACCATTCATTTAATGACCATTCAAAGTTACAGCAGTGCTGAAAAAATGACTTATGACAGGTCCTCACACTTACAACTGTCACAGTATCTCTGCAGTCCAGTGAACAAAATCGGGCATAATTTACTTAATGACTGCATTGCTTAGTGATGAAAGTGATCCCAATTGTGGTCGTAACTCAAGGACTACCTGTATGGTGGGTCTCCTGCAACATTCTTAAAATCTATATTTTATTATCTAATTTCAACTTGGATGGCTTACCATTAAAAAAAAGAAAGAAAGAAAAAAATACATGCAAAAAGAAGTCACGGCTTACTGGAAGAACAATATAGCCAAGCAGAGGTGGTATTTCTGCCGGTTTGTACTGGTTCAGGCGAACTGGTAGCGCCGATCTGTGTGACCCGGCTCTATGGTCGTCCTATTTCTGCATGTTTTGAAGCGCGCATATGCGCAAGCTGCACGCGTGAGCAAAGCACATGTGCGGAAGGTTGAACGCATGTGCTCACATTTGCGAACCGGCAGGGAAGGTAAATAAATATCACTTCTGCAGCCAACTATAAAACCAAGGGGATTTATCTCCTGCTTACATCAACAGCTCTGATTTCCGATGTTTTTTCAGGCCTAGCAGTTCTTATCAAATATATATTTCAGTGGATTGGGACCAGATCTCTGAAACACAATCTGATAGAACTTTTAGGTGGGTAGTAAACTTTTTCTGCTTTCCCCGCTCCCCCAAAAGGGGCAACTTGTGTCTACATTTTGAGTTCTTATTATCTATTTTGTTTTAATTACTTTTCTCCTTTTGCTACAGTGTCTGAACTTGTCTTGTTTCGAATTTATTGCAAACCACTTTGGGGATCCTGACTTGTTAAGATCAAAATGTAATTTTATGGGGGGGGGGAGGAGGGAGAGTAAATATTGAAAATGAAGTGCCTGCCCTAGACAGTGGCTTTGGGAAAAACATGGATCTACGCTTCTGCTCTGAAAGCTAATTATAGTGATTATGAGATTCCCAGAGGCATTGAACCTCCATGTGCACAAGACTGCCTGCCCGGCTAGTTCTCCTTCTTTGCGGCTGCTGCCCCATGGGCCACAGTTGGAGGTAAGTGATGTATCATCCCAGATTTTATCTTTCGGCTGGATTATGTTCAGGGAACATGCAAACATCTCCCTGTGTTTGTTTGCTAAACTGCTCTAAGCAGAAGACGATCTGAGCCCCAGTGGGCAAATTTCTACACAAAACTCTGAAAAAGAGGCATTTAACGCCGCACTGTATTAAAAAAAAAAGATGAAGTGGATTCCAATGACGGAGTTGAAATAGCGCATCTAAGGAGGAATAGCAAAGCAGAATGCCAAGAGACCTACTTCAGCGCACTTTTGAGTACAGGATCTGTCTGAATACAAGAGAAAATTTCTCTTAATACCAGTGGTGGGATGCTTGCCGGTTCGGACCAGTTCAGGTGAATCGGTAGGGCCGACGATCAGCTGGCCCCGCCTACCTGCACCCGCCCTATCCTGTCCTATATTTCCTTCTTTCTCGTTCAGCTGATTTGCGCGGCACAGCTGATTTCCGCGCCTCCGCTGTTCTACTTACCGGGGCTGCCTTAGAAGGTAAGCAACTGAGCTACAAATTGCTGTATTTTGAACGCTGCGCGCAAACGCGTTAGGCATGCGTGCGCGATCACCGAACCAGTTGTTAAACTGGTTGCAGCCCACCACTGCTTAATACCTGTAATTGTCTCCCCCTTTTTAGAAAAGCCGGATACAGCGGTCACTAACAAACATTCGCCAGGTATTTCACAGATGTAAAGAAGATATTTGTACTGAGTTCATGTTCCAAGCCTTCTCCCTTTCTCAAGGCTCTATTTTATTTCTAAACCAGGGGTGTCAAACTCGATTTCATTGAGGGCCGCATCAGGGTTGTGTTTTATTTATTTATTTATTTATTCGGCTTTCTTATATGCCGCCCAACTCCCGAAGGACTCAGAGGTGTTTGACCTCAGGGACCGAGGTGCAGGGGTGGGTTCTACTTACCTTCCCCACCAGTTCGCATCGCGACGGAAGTGCACATTTTGTGCACATGCATCACTTCCTGGAAATGACCCTCTGTGCATGCGCAGAAGCCTTTACGCATGCACAGAGGGTTTTTTTTAAAATCTGCGGCGACCGGAGGACCGGTTCAGGAGCATGGACCGCCAGTCACCGCTGCCGGTTCGGCGAGCGGCGCCAAATTTCCGCTACTGGTTCTAAAGAACGGGTCCGAACTGGCAGGAACCCACTTCTGCTGGGGTGGGCATGGCCAGCTTGACGTCACTCGTGTCAGGGGAGCCTGTGGTGGCCTGAGCACTCTGCCATCATAAACAGGCTCCCGAGCTCCGTTTTGGCCACGGCGCCATCCTGCAGCCCTCTGTCAGTGAAAATGGAGCTCGGGTGGGCCGCGCACAGAAATATTTAGGATTTGTGTAGGCTCAAAAGATTTGTGTAGTCTCCGAAGGATTATCAGAAACAAATCTTTTACTAGAAAGGAAAGAATAAAGTTGTTCCCTGCTACTCTGTTTAATCTCCTGCGAGGGTCTCTTCTAATCCACTTGACTTTCTTTCATCCCTTTCTAGGGGGGGAAAGTGGGGGCCACATTTCACAAAGAAGCACTGGGCTTCAGCCACATACAGTGCCACGATTGGCTTCTGAAGAGTGCTTCTGGAGTTCAGTAGCACGCTTGAAAATAAAGATGATACTAGAGGCAAGCACTTTAATTTGCATCATGCTGGCTTACCATTTATTAACATTTTTAAATTGAAATAATTTAAATTTAAGTTAGGTGGAACAAGGAGCTGATTTGATGAATGATTTGATATCCTTGAAATCCAAGGGACGAGATCTCCGGAGTCTATAATGATGACGACATATTTAATAACAATAGCATTTAGACTTATATACTGCTTCATAGTGCTTTTACAGCCCTCTCTAAGCGGTTTACAGAATCAGCCTCTTTCCCCCAACAATCTGGGTCCTGGGTGGGTGGGCAGAGTCTTCTGCAGTCGCCGCTACCAGTTTGCTGAACTGGGCCGAACCGGGAGCAACCCGCTGCCGGATTGGGCCCACATCAGTGGTGGATTCCTACCAGTGCGGTCCACTCTATAGCACCGGTAGCGGCCCACTGGTGACGTCACAGTACCGGTGCGGTCGGTTGCTGGTGCCTGGGCACCGCCATTTTAAAAAAAATGTTAATTTTTTTTAAAAAAATTCTTCTGCGCATGCCCAGAAGCCGAGTTTCCGGCACTGCTCATGCGCTGCCTTCCTACCCCACAGTGAGTCCAAGCAGGGGAGGATGGCTGAGGGAGCGCGTGAGACGCTGAAAGAACGGGCGGCAGGAGCTATCTCATTCCCCTCCCTTCAGCAGTCCGAGAAGCCACAAACATGTGGTGATGATCCTAGGCATTTTCGCACGTTTGAGGCTTCTCGAGCTGCTGAGGGGAGAGGGAATGGGCAGCAGGACCTATCTCAGTTCCCCTCCCTTCAGCAGTCTGAGAAGCCATGCCCACCCAGTCACATGGCTGGCAAGCCACACCCACAAAATAAGCCACACCCACAGAGTGGTAGTAAAAAAATTAGGAACCCGCCCCTGGCCCACATGCCTTGAAAGTTATATCGATTAAGAAAGATGCTGATGTGTATTTTCAAGTGTTTCTTCAGTAAGCCCTTGAACACCTATGGAGATTCTCAGTCATCCAGGTCATGGTTGTCCCAAAGGTGCTTTTTCAAAAGGCAACTGGACTTTGTTTTTCACTGACCTATTCTTTGGATGGAAGGCAGTTCGCTTGCTATTTTTTGGCAGCGACAAGCTCCTGAAGAGTTTGAACAGCAGAAGTGGGCTTACTTGCTTGATCGTACCCTTAAATCCACCCTTTGTGCTACTCTGAGATTCCCAGTGGTGCTCTCTCCACCAGGTTTCATGAGGACAGGCGCATGAACAAGAACCTTCTTCTTAGGCAAGTCGTCTTACTAAGGAGTCACGCACAGAGGGGTTTAACAGAGGAAGATGCTGTACTTGACTTGCCTAAATAGCCTCAGGCACTTTCTTCAGATTTTCATGATAGCAATTATTTCAATAATTGTTAAAATAGATAATTATTAGTCTACTGATTTAGACATCGCATTTACACAGGATCCTCTGAACTAGAACCAGTTTTGGAATGAAATGCCTCCAAGGAAGGGCCTTCAACTACATGACAAACACACCTAATATGTTTTTCACCTATGGTGTATTTTTTTTTAAATGTAACAAATGGTACCATGACGTGTTTATTCTCTAGCGTTGTTTTTATTTAAACAAAATCATCAGAAGATGGAAACATTAATGACCAGGAACAAGTAGGAGAGGTGAATGGGACATTCATGTGGGCCCCAGCACTTTCCCTGAATCCTTGCTGGACCTCTGCACTACACCTGAGAAATTTATTAAAATTTATTTCCAGCTCAGCCATAGAACCTGTATAAAATGGTAGCGAGTCTACTTTTTCATTTGAAAAATGAAGAGATGACCCCCCCCCCAGCTGTAGTGGTGCCATGGTATTATTGCTATTATTTTAAGTTTTGAGCAGAACAGAGCCTTCTTGTCATGCATCAAAGAAGGGTAGGACCAGTAGAATGGTGATCGATTCTTTGGCTGGAAGGATATTAGCTTCAGAGTTGGTATTCAGCCGGTTCGCACTGGTTCGGGTGAACTGATAGTGAAAATTTTAAGGAGTTCGGAGAACCGGCAAATCCCACCACTGATTAGCTTGCTATTTTCAGGTTGGCGGTAACAAAGAAATTGTGGATCACTCGGAAACGCCTGGGAGGATTTGAGGAATGGCAATGTGAAAACGACTGAAGTTCTGGTCATTAGTTTGATCAACAAGATCAAGGGATGATCTTGCCAATCCACCAGTCTTATCATTAGACAATATGTGTGTAGCAGATACTGTAGAGTTATGAAATAAGGGATCATATCTGTCCTATAAGGAGATATTCAAGATTCATGTACATCTCCCATTTGTCATGTAAAGTTATGCAGCATTATTACAGTATTTTCTACAGTATACTATATTATTGCTGAATATAAAAATGAGCCTTACTGAGTCTCGGTACCATTCCTTTAAAAGAAGATCAGCAACATCTGTTTCATTCAGACTAGGGAGAGATATCTGAGAAATTCTTTCTAAATTCTTATGCAACTCACAGATTAATTTATCTATCAGATTTCACACTTGTCGGAATGTTTTGATATAGCTCTCTGCAGATAAAATATATATTACAGGATGTCCTAATTTATTCTTACAAGTGTATTTAACTGCATATCTTGACAGGATATTGGGAAAAAAACTGATAGTACAAAAGCAAAATGAAAACAGGTAATAGGATACAGGTAGGAGAAAAAAATCACCTTATTTTTATCCAGACCAATCAAGTAAGTTCTGCACCAACCCACCCACCCCCAAACAAAAATCTACAAAATAAATTTCCTCTTGTACCCTGAATTCTGCAATTTGTTTCAGTTGGGCCAGGATTTCTCTTTCTTTTTCTTTTTTGACAACTCCGTTAGGTTGCATAATTTATTCAGATGTTGCTATTGATGTGGGGAAAGCAAGCAGCCACAGGAACAGGGGATCCTCCATTCCCAAGCATTTCCTGGCATCCGTCAGACACTCTTGCACGCTTTCAAGCACTCGGCCATATGGGTGAGGCTTATACTTGAAAACAAACACGAAGAAAGCCTGAGGTTCTCCAGATAACCAAATGATCCGCCCAACATTATGCGCCGTGCTTTTTCTGATGGCTTGGTGACATATAGAGAGGCCAGCCCGCTCCGCATGGCTTAGTTGAAGCATTTGCATATATATACACTATATGCACTAAGGGTATGGCTATCTGATGAGAGCAAAATAGCTCGAAATAGATCTATAATAGTTTCCCTTTATTTTCATTTATCAGCAAAAAATGTTACACATATAGACAATATAGTTTGTCGACTATAGAAAAAACTGCCTGGATGGTCCCAGGAGGGGCCGAAAGGCAAAAAGAAACTGTGGTGTTTCCTTCCATACACCAGGATGACTCGACATAATAAACATATATAACCCTTTCCTGGTGAAGAGCTGATAGGGAAGAGAACCTTGTGGCCTAGAGGTTAAAACTTCTGCCTTACAAGCAGACTGCCCAGGTTCCCACTAAGGGTATGGATATCTGACGAGAGCAAAATTGCTCGAAATAGATCTATAATAGTCTCCCTTTATTTTCATTTATCAGCAAAAAATGTTACACACACACACGTGTGTAACACATTTTTGCTGATAATGAAAATGAAGGGAGACTAGTATAGATCTATTTCAAGCTATTTAGCTCTCATCAGCTAGCCATACCCTTACTGGGATTTGAACCTGGGCAGCCTGCCTGTAAGGCAGTACCTTTAACCTCTAAGCCACAGGCTCTCCTCTTATATCAGCTTGTACCAGGGAAGGGTTATGTTTTTTTTTCTGTCGAATCACCCTGGTATACCCAAATATGGGAGGGAGCATACTGCTTCCTTTTTGCCTTTCGGCCCCTCCAGGGGCCATCCAGGCAGTTGCTATAGACGACAAACTATTTTCTCTATGTGTATATTTACTAAATGTAATATTTTGTCCGACACGTGCATTAGCATTGTTCCCACTTTTGTCATCTTGCTTTATGGCAATCTGGACTCGATTGGAATCTGCCCATGGAGAATGTTGCTTTGGGACGCGGATTAGTCCAGATGGCAATTCAGCACCCCAGGAGCCTTGCAATCTTTACAGTCATTTTCACAGATCCTACAAAATCTGCTGCCTGGAATTACAAACATGGGCAGTTCTTGATGACAGCATATAGACTTTCTACTGGTATAGGAAAAGAAAGCAGGAAGTCTACCTCTTTAACGATACATAGCTGTGCAATTGCCCATGGGACGCTGTCCTTAAGTGTCTTTTCAGCCACCAGAAAGAAAGGTTTTCATGACAGACCGGGTGTACAGTGCTGAGATAGGGCATAAATAAACGTAGTTTGCTTGTATGCTGCAGTAAAATTGAGTGTGTAGATGGCCCGTTTCCCTCTTTGCAGGATTTCCTGCTTGACTATGCCTCCTGTTGCTGCGATGTTTGTGCATACAGCCAGACACATGCATACAAAGTGAGCCCAGAGCAGGGGTCAGCAACCCGCGGCTCTGGAGCCGCATGTGGCTCTTTCATCCCTCTGCTGCGGCTCCCTGTCGCCAGTTGGCTCCACAATTGATAGGGCTTTCGGTTAGGACAGGTAGAGGAAAAAGGGTGCCGCGCTAGGAGGAGACTCTATGGTGGTGGTGGGGAACCGGACTTCTGATCGGCAGAGGAAAAAGGACACCGCACTAGGAGGAGACTCTATGGTGCAGGAACTGGACTTCTGGTCGGCTCCAGAATTGAACAGGTGGGATGGGGGTTCTAGTTAGGACTTTGTGGCTCTTTGAGTGTTTAAGGTTGCCGACCCCTGACCCAGAGGGAGAAGAGATGGCAAATAATAATTTCCCCCCTCTCTTTTGCATGGAGTAAGAAGGACACATTTGCAGTGGCATGGGAGGGCACTAGAATTTTTACTTGCGGTGCTCAAGAGTTTCAAGGCTGGCAGCTTTGAAAAGGACCATGGATTGTTTCCAAACTGTTCTGGAGAGAATGGGGAAGTAGAAATGGCAACCGTGCGGAAGGGCCGAGAGGCAATGTTGGAGAAGTAGAAGTAGAGCAGGCCAGGGACATTTCTCTTTTCTTCTCCCAAAGGTGCTTTTTTCCAGCATTTCACCTGGCCTTTCTTGTTTGTTCTTTTGAAGACGTTTCGCTTCTCATTCAGCGTCTTGGATGAGAAGCGAACTGCCTTCAAAAGAAAAAAAACCCAAGAAGGGCCAGGTTGTCACGTAGTGAATATTGTCAGTTGTATGTCTATACAGGGTGATGCACCCCTATTCTAATATTATGGTACATTCCAATATAAGCAGAACATGTGATACGATGTTCTTTGCGCATGTGTGCATTCCTAAACCACCATTAATTCTCTTCTGCCTTAGCTGTTGACCTGAACGGTCGTGTTTTCTTAGCAAAGATGTAATTACTCAGGATTTATTGTTTTTGTACTCAAATAAATATTTTCTATTAGACTTTTAATCTCGGCTTTATTTCTAACTGTCTGAATTCCAAGAAAAGATCTAAATCGCCTCTATGAGATCTTATTCTCACCCCAACACAGGTGAATCCTGAAAAAAGCACCTTTGTGACAACCATGACCTGGATGACCAAGAATCTCTACAGCAGAGGTCTTCAAACTTGGCAACTTTAAGACTTTTTATTTTTATTTATTTATTTATTTTGTCAACACGTGTACAAGATAACAGGTATGATATAAACATAAACAAGAGCAAAGTATGTATAGGTAAATTTAGACACTAGGACAGAAGGACAGGGACGGTAGGCACAGTAGTGCGCTTATGCACGCCCCCTTACAGACCTCTTAGGAATGGGGTGAGGTCGACTTTAGACAGTCTAAGGTTAAAGTTTTGGGGGTTTGGGGAAGAAACCACAGAGTCAGGTAGTGCATTCCAGGCATTGATCTCTCTGTTGCTGAAGTCGTATTTTCTGCAGTCGAGTTTTGAGCGGTTTACATTGAGTTTGAATCTATTGTGTGCTCGTGTATTGTTGTGGTTGAAGCTGAAGTAATCATTGACAGGTAGGACATTGTGGCAGATGATTTTATGAACTACATTTAGATCAGATCGGAGGCGACGTAGCTCTAAGCTATCTAAGCCCAAAATTTCAAGTCTGGTGGAATAAGGTATTCTGTTGCGAGCAGAGGAGTGGAGGACTCTTCTTGTGAAATATTTCTGGACTCTCTCGATTGAATTAATGTCAGATATGCAGTGCGGGTTCCAGACAGGTGAGCTGCATTCGAGGATTGGTCTGGCAAATGTTTTGTATGCTCTGGTTTATTTTATTTATTTATTTTATTTATTTATTTATCAAACATGTATAGGATAGTAGTAGTTTGTATTTAAACATAAGTAAAAAGTAACGATAAAAGAGGACAATAGGACAGTAGTTCAGGGACGGTAGGCACAGTGGTGCACTTATGCACGCCCCTTATTACACCTCTTAGAAATGGGGTGAGGTCCACAGTAGACAGTCTAAGGTTAAAGTTTTGGGGGTTTGGGGAAGAAACCACAGAGTCAGGTAGTGCATTCCAGGCATTGATCACTCTGTTGCTGAAGTCGTATTTTCTGCAGTTGAGTTTGGAGCGGTTTACATTTAGTTTGAATCTATTACATTTAGTTTTAATCTATTATGGTTAGCAGAGTAATATTGCCAGAGAAGAAGCTATGCAAGATTAGGTTGACATAGCTGGCTGGAGAATTCTGGGAGTTGAAGTCCACAAGTATTAAAGTTGCCAAGTTTGAGGACCCCTGGTCTACAGGCTCTTTTCTTCTCCTGCAGCAAGCACCGCTCCTGAGCACTGCCCCGAATAAAATGCTTACCAGCCACTTCCTGGAGTCACTTCCTTGTTCTTATTCAGGCAGGATAAAGTTTGGTTTGATTTTTTTTGTTTCCTTTCAAACGAAGGCGATTTTTGTTCTAAATTTCATTGCGAAGGAGCTCAGAAGTCAAATAAGGGCAAAACTGCCGCGGATGAAAAGGGAAAGGCTAAAAAGGGCGGTGTGAAGGCACCCACGGTACAGGTAGTCCTCGATTCACAACGGTTCGTTTAGTGACCGTTCAAGGTTACAATAGCACTGAAAAAAAGTGACTTATGACCGTTTTTCACACTTATGGCTGTTGCAGATATCCCCATGGTTATGTGATCAGAATCCAGGTGCTTGGCAACTGACTCATATTTATGACAGTTGTAGTGTCATGGGATTACTTTTTGCAACTGCCAGATTCACTTAGTTTACTTTATTGATTAGCCTAGTGATGGCGAACCTTTTTGGTTGCCGAGTGCCCAAAGCACCCCCAAAATGCAACCCGAGAGTCCCCTGTGCATGCGTCCTGCCCCCATGCATGCGACCCCCCCATGCATGTGTATGCATCTCCGTGCATGCACCCTGCCCCCCTCTCTCATTTTTGGCTTCCAAGTTGGTGCAGGAGGCCTTCCAGGCCCAAAATGGGGCGTGGGGGTCCATGCGCATCCCCAAAATGCAATTCCGAGGACCCCCATGCATGCACCCCATCCCCCCATGCATGCACAGCAGAGACCTGAAGACCAGCTGGCTGGCGGGAGGCATGCACGCATTTGCGGTGGAGCTGGGCTGGAGCGACGGCTGGCGTGCCCACAGAGAAGGCTCTGCGTGCCACCTGTGGCATGCGTGCCATAGATTCGCCAGCACGGGATTAGCCCATGGGCCAATATCAAAGTGCAGAGTTTCAAACACAAGTTACGACTCAAATCCGATAAAAACAATTTAAAATGGATTTGGAATAAAATTAGAGTTTCAAATGAAACTGGAATGAAATATAATTTCAAATGAAATTGGGATAAAATGCAATAATTTAATATATATATATATATATATATATATATATATATATATAAATAAAATATGATAAGAGATGATATGATAAAATTATATTTCAACCAGATTCACTTAAAAACCTTGCTACGAATTTAGCTGCAGTGATTCATTTAACAGACAGGTAATAAAATAGGGTAGAACCCCCTGAACCCCCATATACTGGGAGCATATGCACCAAAGACAAATTCCTTGTGTGTCCAATCACACCTGGCCAATAAAGAATTCTATTCTATTCTATTCTATTCTAACGATTGTCTTGGTTAGCAATAGAAATTTGCCCTCTATGGTGGCCATAAGTCGAAGACTACCTGTACCCACTAGCCAAATCAAAGACTGCACAGGAAACCACCTGAAACCCTGCTTGCTACCTTGTGTTCTGCAGGAAAAAAAAGGTAGGATATACGTGTGAAATATAAACATGCAGGAATAACTATTCTCTCTTTGGAAATGCTCATTATTCTGGATCCTCGTGTTTTTAAACCGTCAGCTAACAGAGGTGGGGAAAAATGATTTCGGTGCTCTGGATGGCATTCAGATCACCAGAAATGAGTAGCTCCAGGTTACAGCATTAACCATCGAATGAATGATAAGGTGTGTAAAGACTGTCAGGGGGAGGAGGATGCTGGTAAGGTCTGGGTTTGTTAGTGAGTAACCCGAGAGCTTCTGCAATTATGAAACCGTGACTCAGAAGGGTTGGCCAGTTCATCCAGATACGCTATCACCATGTGTAAGCTGCCTCTGAAGGAAATTTGATGTCATAATGCATAATGTTTGTGCTCATTGATGATAATCAGGCTGGTAAAGGGAAGGGAGCACAGTGATATTTATTTGTTAGATTTATATCCTGTCTTTTCCCAAGGAACTCAAAGCGGCTTATGGAGCGTTTCCTTCTCAGCGTAGTTCTCCCTCAGAACTGTGGCTATGTGAGAAAGATTGGGCTGAAGAGATACGTAATTAGCCAAAGGGCTCATCCTCACACACCCTAATCCTGACACAAATGCCTCCCATTTAATATGGTACAACCTCAGGAGGATGCCCTTGTCTCATTTCCAACCCAACCGAAGCAGCTTAGAATTATATCTAGCTGCTCCTCTTTTAAAGTAGCATTTTCCTTCTCCAAATACCCTTTTTTGCTCTGGACACAGTCTAGAACAGATGGCGAACTTTTTTTGGTTCGCGTGCCAAAAGGGTGCGTGTGTGTGCACTAGCGCGCGCGCGCACGTGCCCACACCCATTCCCTCTCCCCCATGCATGCACACCCACCCACGCTGCCCCGCGCATGCGCACAGGCCTCACTGAAGCCTGGGATGGTGAAAAAATGGGCAAACCGGAAGTCCGTTTTTCCAAACTTCCGGTTTGCCCGTTGGACCATTTTTCACACTCCCTTTTCGCCCTCTGGAGGTTCCCTGAAGCCTCCGGAGGGCGAAACGGCCTTCCCCAAGGCTGAAAATCAGCTGGCCCGCGTGCTATGGAGCTGACATAGGGCAATGCCTCGCATGCCCTTTGATATGGCTCCGCGTGCCACCTGTGGCACGCGCGCCATAGGTTCGCCATCACTGGTCTAGAATGTTCATTAGTGATATGGTTTCTGATGTGGTCAGAGGTTGGGATCTGCCCAGTTTTTATTGGCCACTCTTGGCTGTTGTGGACACATCCCTTCCCTTCAGCCACTGAGCAATGCTCTCTAGGACCAGTTGGGCTTGGGGTACAGGGTGAACCAGACACTTGGTTTCTACCAAAGCACTGGGTTTAGTGGTGGTTTTTTTTGAAAAAGCAGATGTGTTTCATGGAAACTGTTGTTGCACAGAATATCAGTTTAAACCAAGAAAGAGGATCAGATTCTGCCAGCTGGATCTTGGTTCTGAGGCCAATCTGCGCATGAACGTACCATCAGGCAAGGAGTATTGTGTGATCACAGTTGTTATTATTTTAATTAATTCAGTGAGAGGAAGCTTACTCCATAGGCTACTTCCATGTACTGTTTTACTTCCTCCATGGGTTTCTTATGAACGTTACTGGCCACAGCCATTCCGGTACTCTCTTAGAATAGAATAGAATTCTTTATTGGCCAAGTGTGATTGGACACACAAGGAATTTGTCTTTGGTGCATATGCTCTCAGTGTACATAAAAGAAAAGATGCGTTCGTCAAGAATCATAAGGTACAACACTTAATGATAGTCACAGGGTATAAATAAGCAATCAAATCGTATTAGGAAACAGTCAATTTAAATCGTAAGGATACAAACAACAAAGTTACGGTCATACAGTCATAAGTGGGAGGAGATGGGTGATAGGAACGATGAGAAGATTAGTAGTAATAGTAATACAGCCTTAGTGAATACTTTGACAGTGTTGAAGGAATTATTTGTTTAGCAGAGTGATGGCGTTCGAGAAAAAACTGTTCTTGTGTCTAGTTGTTCTGGTGTGCAGTGCTCTATAGCGTCGTTTTGAGGGTAGGAGTTGCTGTTTCCAGGGTGGTCCCGCAGGCCAGATCTGGATTCTGGATGCAGCCCGCGGGCCTCGTGTTTGACACCCCTGTGATCGATCATGATCATAGTCATTGTAAAAATACATTCATCATAAAAGTTGAAAAGCATTTCATACGAATCAAGCTATTTTGCTGGCTGGATGAAAAAGCTTGATGTAAAGAAGATCGCCAAGGTGAAGTGTGTGAGGAAGGAAGATGCAGCTCATGTATTTAGATGGTGGTGGTATAATTAGACTGACTTCTATATTCCTTCATTAAATGTGAATAGGGCAGCAAACGAGAACGTACATCTCACTTAGCGTATCCCACAGTAACCTGTGGTTTTTTTGTGAATACATAAATCTGCAAGCCAGTGCATGCATGCAGTTTCCCAATATGTAATTTATTTCCTTCATCATTTGAAGTATTTTTTAGTGTTTTTCAGAGATTATGTTGTCATAAAGCACTGCACAAAGAAGAACCTGGTTGTATTCAACTGTGGCAGCGGCCCAGATAGAATTACAAAATTGGTTTGAATACACAAGTCAACCTGGAGTAGTAAATTGAAAACTATTCATTTTTTTTTCGCCTAGTCATTTATAGAAGAAGGGCTAAGTAGGTGCCTATCTATAGGAAAGTTTACACTCTCACAAATGAACTCTAAGAAGGCCCTATCATTTCCATTCATCAAACTTCCGTGGAGAATTAATACGAATCTGTGACATAATAGGCAGGCTCTTAAAGGAAGAGACAATTTTAATTATCTTGTTTTCAGCTACTTAGGATTTAAAGGTTTGGGTGAATTTAAACGTCAACTCTGAATTGAGATTGGAAGCTGCAGTGGATTATTCCTTCTGGTTTCCTAGCTCCTGTTCAACCTAGAAGCCACTGTATTATATATTAATTGGACAATGCAAACCCATCTTTAGAGGCAGCTCCCGGCAATAATACTGAAAGAGTCTAAAGCAGGGGTCAGCAACATGCTGTGGCTCCCTGTCACTCCCTTTTGGGTTTTAAGCACTGTGCATGCATGCACGCGCCTGTGCACCACATGAGGAATCGAACCGGCAGTGAGGTAAGCCAGAACACACCCCTGCTCCAGACCAAAATGGTCAACATCACTGGTTGCTCAGTTGCTACTGAAACCCCTAATTTGTGTCATCCTTAACCAGCATGGTCAATTATGAGAAATGAAGATACTTGTAATTCGACAGCATTTGCAAAACAGGGCATTATTTCTCATTTGTTCTATTTGGGTCTAAAAGGCAAACTATAACACACAGTTAAGCCTTATCATTTTCCATAGGTTGACTAACTACGTACTTCATTATACGCTGGACTGCATTTATACTTGTCATTCAATATCTTGCCATTAGGGATAGTTTTATAAGTGAGAGGAGTTTGCCAGGGAAGCTTTTATCCTTCACCTGCATGTTCTTTCCAAAGTTTTTTGCCCTACTCCCAAGCTTGAAAAGTCTCCGGAGATAAAATATTTAGTGTTTTCAGACAGAAAAAAATATGTCAACGATACAATCCACATACAAAAATTACTGTTTATTTCTCACATTATTTCCAGACTTGGTACACTTCGGAAAGTTTCTCTTTACCTGTTTTTGAATGTCAATGTTGAATTTGTAATTGTGAGCACTCCTAAAATATTGTCACTTAGGTTACTTGGATCTGGCTAGTCCCTGTGCCCAGTGTCAGAAAGTTTTCTAAACTGCCAAGTAGAACTTCTTTGCCTCCGATGCTCATTACCTTTTAGATGCGACTTAAATGTTGCCAGATATCCAGGCTTTGTTAGGGTGCCACAGAAGTCTTCTTTGTCTGCCATCATTGAATTCACACCATTAGGCTTCATCTAAACCAGAGTTATTGGGAATTAAGTGGCATACAAATTGGATGGATGGATGCAGGGGTGAAATGCTACCGGTTCGGCCTGGTCCGGGCGTACCGGCAGCGGCGGCCACCGGTGGTTCGGAGAACCGGTAGCGGTGGCAGCGCGAGGCTCCGCCCACCCACCCGGACGTCGCAATTTTCTTTTTTTTAACCCTCTGCGCATGCACAAAGCGTTCTGCACATGTGCAGAGGGTGAAAAAGCACATGCGAGAGCGGAGCGGGGATGAAAAAGCGAGCGGAGCGCTCTCTAAGGAGTTTACAGAGTTCAGCATATTGCCCTCAACAATCTGGGTCCTCATTTTACCGACCTCAGAAGGATGGAAGGCTGAATCAACCTTGAGCCGGTGAGATTTGAACAGCTGAACTGCAGCTAGCAGTCAGCTGAAGTAGCCTGCAGTGCTGCACTCTAACCACTGCGCCACCTCGACTTGAATCTGGGTCTGCCTGAACCAGGGTCTCCCTGCTTCTAATCCAGCACCTTTACCATTGCGCCCCACCAACTGACTGTTAGCATGTAAAATGCCACTGTGTTCATCTAGGTCAGTTGTCTAGCCTCAGTAACTTATGCACAGTTTTTCTTTAGACCAGGGGTCGGCAACCTTAAACACTCAAAGAGCATTTGGACCCATTTCCCACAGAAAAGAAAACACCGGGAGCCACAAAACCCTTCCCGTGCCTGACTATTTCCTGAGCCGCCACAGAACTAGCATATGTAGTTGAATTAAATGTTCTGTTTTCTTCTGAAACCTTTCTTTTCTTGGATTTATCCATGGTTGACAACTTCTGCGCATGTGCAGAAGTGAAAAACAAGATGGCGGCACCTATGGCGCCACTGAGCCAGTTCGGGGGCGTGTCCAGCTGGCCATGGCTGCCGGTTCGGCGAGAGGGGAGAAATTCCCACTATCGGTTCTATAGAACCGGTCCGAACCATCAGGAACCCACCTCTGGTCTGGAGAAACGTGGAGATCTGGACTTCAGACAGAATTTGTGAGGATTTCAGATTTAATAAGGTTTCTATGGATCTTGATGATGTTCCATACCTATGGAACATTAGCAGTAGAGTAATTTGAGAGATTTTACACAGGCTATATATAATAAATGTATATAAATGTAAATGTATCAGTAACTGGTCATAGATGAATATTCTATTGTCAAAACACCCCCCGAGTAAATCCTTTTTCTTGTTTGTGCTCAGTACAAAATCAGAAAATAAGTGATATTGGATTTACTTAGCTTGTACAATTCAAAGTGAACTGGTTCAAAACCTAACACTATCTGGGAAATCAACCTCTTAAAAATCGGGTTCCTAAGTAATTTGTTCCAATATCCCTGTTATTCCTAATTTGGTTTATGGTATATGATTTCTTCATTCTTTTCTTGTTCTGCAGAGAAAAAAAAACCCACCACAAAAACCTGTAGTGGAAACTCAAGACTAACTAGTAGGAACAGTACCTCTTCTGGATGCTAAAAATGATAACTATATAAAGAGAGAAGTAAATATTATGGAAGGAATAAATTTAAATCTATTTCAGTGCTGACCTGTTCCATTACAACACTGCTGAAAATTTGTGTCGAAGTCTCGTCTCTTCCTCCAGGATGTGACGTATTTCCTTTCCGACTGATTTAGAAACAAAACTTTCTACATTTAGCCACAGAGAATTTTAGCTTCTCTTTTTTTCCCCCCTTTGCAGCAAATGAAAGAGTGGAACAGAGCTGGGCTGGCCAATGACTACACCCTTCGCTCCCTCTCTCTGATTTTAGTGTAAATTAAGTAACAAAACACACAATATTTTCCACACAATGCAATTCTTGCAAACACTGAAGTGAGAGTTTGTGGTTATGATCAAGTCAATGTTTCTACTATGTAACATATATTAATAAAATCCATATGCAGAATGTAAAGCGAAGCATTAATGATAATTGGAAAATTAATGAAGAACAGGTTTATCAAGGACTACTATTCCTGAAGTCTCAATGTAACCTCCAAGTCAGCACGTTTCCTAGTACCAGTTACAAGAGGACAGCAACAACAGCAACAACAAAAGGCACATCTTCATCTCCTATTAAGTGTTAATACCACTTTATAAGGCCTTGGTAAGGCCACACTTGGAATACTGCATTCAGTTTTGGTCGCCACGATGCAAAAAGGATGTTGAGACCCTAGAAAGAGTGCAGAGAAGAGCAACAAAGATGATTAGGGGACTGGAGGCTAAAACATACGAAGAGCGGTTGCAGGAACTGGGTATGTCTAGTTTAATGAAAAGAAGGACTAGGGGAGACATGATAGCAGTCTTCCAATATCTCAGGGGCTGCCACAAAGAAGAGGGAGTCAAGCTATTCTCCAAAGCCCCTGACGGCAGGACAAGAAGCAATGGGTGGAAACTAAACAAGGAGAGAAGTAACTTAGAACTAAGGAGAAATTTCCAGACAGTTAGAACAATTAATCAGTGGAACAGCTTGCCTCCAGAAGTTGTGAATGCTCCAACACTGGAAGTTTTTAAGAAGATGTTGGATAACCATTTGTCTGAAGTGGTGTAGGGTTTCCTGCCTAAGCAGGGGGTTGGACTAGAAGACCTCCAAGGTCCCTTCCTTCTCTGTTAATCTGTTAGACTTTCATTTGGTCTATGCTTTGTCATTGACATGTGGTCTTAACCATAACCCTCTAAGTTGCAATTATTCCTGTTCTGATTGTGAGCAAAGAGGAAGGCGGGAGATAGCTCCTGAAGACCCGAGTCGTTTGATTTCTTCCCCTTTAACTTCAAATGGAGAGATGATTCATAGTAACATCAGACTGTCTTCCTTCTCAGCCTACCAGTCTTGTCTTTCTAATTGTCAAGGAAGCTTGGGAATTCTTTGGATATTGCCTTTTTCGCCTGTATTTGACTTCCAGTGGAAGAGTCTTTCCTTGTTAACAGCATTTAGTGCAATACAACCCATGTGTCTACTTGCAAACCTTTCAAGTTGCCATAAGCAGGAGGGAGGGGGGGGGGAGAACTGACAGAGCTGCTTGGTTGCCTCAACTGAAACTACATTCCACACATGCCATTCTACAGATTGTATCCTAGGTTACCGGAGTCAGCAGGAGGGATGTAGGTTTTACAGCCCCCAATGTGGTTCATTGGAGAATGTGGATTTATGACATGCCCAGGGAGGAGGGGGGGGAGACAGGGTCATGGGGGCCCGTAAATTACGTGAGATCAGAGCTGACTCCACCTGAGTAATTGCCGGAATGTTGCTCCTAATAAATGACTGGATTTCTTTTGAAACTTGGCTTTGGCTCATGAATTAATTAGGGCATCTTTCGGAAACTTCACAATCGGACTGTCTACCTTCTCAGCCTACCAATCTTGTCTTTCTCATTGACAAGGAAGCTTGGGAATTCTTTGGATATTGCCTTTTTCGCCTGTATTTGACTTCCAGTGGAAGAGTATTTCCTTGTTAACAGCATTTACTGGAATACAACCCATGGCTCTGGGGTTATGAAGAACTGCTGGTATGTAATCCTATACTTTATTGTCATGACTCTCTTAGCTGGCCTTTATGTTTTGTGACTAGTATTTGTGGTCTGGAAAATCCAGACAAAGGTTGCATAGACTATCTTCTTGAATGGGGCCAGGCAATGTTCAAGGACATAGGTAAAATGGGGGTATTTAGACCAATCTGGAGTTGCTGCAAAAAAACGAATGGAAAGTATCTCAAAGCTTTTATTGAGCTGTTGCGCACCTTTAAGGTCACCTATTTGTGCTGCTTACTTGTTCAATTTTATGTAGCTAACAAAAACAACAATAAAGTTCTTTTTTAAGTGCTATAGCTTTCCATTATCTTGTAATGTCATCTAGCCATCGTTGAGATGAAGACATCAATTCTTATTATGACTGGATCATTCTACAAGTTCCTATATGTAGGTCAAGAGTGAGGATTCTTCTAACATGTCCATCCATACAAAACAATGCGGGCATAAAAAGTTGCCAAACCTTATCCTATTTTGGTTGTCTCTGTTTTGAGTCACCATCAAATGACATTTTGTCTTGTGAGAGCAACACTCCTTGTATTTTTTTTTCCTTCTGAATTTGCTGCCACACCCTCTCAACTTATAAAACCCAACGGAGAAAACATCCACCAAGCAGGAACGAAGAGAGCCCGAATTTGGGATTCTATCTGGATTTCTCTGATTTCTCTGCTTCTCCATTCAACCCCGTGTGGACATCTCTCCACCCTCAGCAAAAGTGCACTGCCCTACTCTAATGTGTTGAAAGCCTGGACAGAAGTGGTCAAATTAGAAGGTATCAAAAGTTAAGGGGGGGTAGGAGATATCAGGTATGAAAGGAACTCAGGAAATGTCAGTAGCAATTGAGAGAGCAAGGGCTGAAACAATGGCTATCATAGAAGTGGCTTGCATGGTCACAGGAAGGGAACAGTAGCTTCTTCTCTGGCAATATTACACTGCTAACCAGAGCATACAAAACATTTGTTAGACCAATTCTCGAATACAGCTCACCTGTCTGGAACCCGCACTGCATATCGGACATTAATACAATTGAGAGAGTCCAGAAATATTTCACAAGAAGAGTCCTCCACTCCTCTACTCGCGATAGAATACCTTATTCCACCAGACTTGAAATATTGGGATTAGACAATTTAGAACTACGTCGCCTCCGATCTGATCTAAATGTAGTTCATAAAATCATATACCAAAATGTCCTTCCTGTCAATGATTACTTCCGCTTCAACCACAACAACAGACGAGCACGCAATAGATACAAACTTAATGTAAAGCGCTCCAAACTCGACTGCAGAAAATACAACTTCAGCAACAGAGTGATCAATGCCTGGAATGCACTACCTGACTCTGTGGTTTCTTCCCAAAACCCCCAAAACTTTAACCTTATACAGTCTACAGTCGACCTCTCCCCATTCCTAAGAGGTCTGTAAGGGGCGTGCATAAGCGCACCACTGTGCCTACCGTCCCTGTCTTACTGTCCCATTGTCCTCATTTATCTGTACTTTTTTGCTTATGTTTATACAAACACCTACTATCTTGTATATGTTTGACAAACAAATAAATAAAATAAATAAACAGTTGCACCTTCCAAAATGTACCTCTGATCTCATACAAAACCTCTGAGATAATGACCAACACAACATTACAGATGTACTTCTTAAAGCTTGCAGTGAGCTAGCACTGCCTTTCGGGGGGGGGGATATTATTTCCTCATTATTAAAACTGGTGCATCTAAAGATGCCGTATGATTTTTCACTCATGGGTTGAAATGAGATGAACATAATGTTGAGTGGCCAAAAGGAAGGACTGTCAATAGCTGGTTGCAGTTGTAAGCAATGTCAACCCTGCCTTTCCTTGATTTTATCAGACAGGGATTGGCTTTACTTTCAACCACAATTTCTCAATCCTGTCATTGTCAAATCACCTTGCTACCATGGCACAGTATATATTCGAAATCAAAATAGGATGTGACTACAGATCTCTCGGTTTTAGCTCAATAAGTCATACGACATGCTACTACACAAAACCTCCTATGCAAGCTTTACTAGTAAACTCACTCAGGCCTGAAAACTACACGATGAATCAAAGGGCTAATTGTCTAAATTTTAATTCAGAACATTTTAGTTCTCATAGGATAAATAAAATAGAAGAAATAATGCATAAGATAAATAGCAAGGATAAATAAATGTAAAATTTGATGTGCTGTGTGACTGAAACATCTACTACTTAGGGGGCAGCCTTTGGACATGAACTTGGAGGTCCAGAAGGTCTAGAATATGCTAGCTAGACTGCATTGGAAGCCAACACCATTATTAACAGGTGTACGCCGCCCTGAGTCCCTCGGGAGTTGGGCGGCTTACAAGAAGGAATAAAATAAATTAAAAATAAATTAAAAATTCACTGCACCAGTAGGCTTTCAGATCAAATGCTGGTGCTGGTAATGGAAAATATAATGGAAATTGTAGAAGTGGCAGAACCTGGGGGCAGAGTCAAAAGAGGAATCAGCCTAGAATCCCTACATAGCTACAAAGGGACTCTGTCTAACCTCTTGAATACCATTGACCCGTATCTAGTTCCAAAATAGTGCTGTTAGTTGAGAATATTCCTGTGCATAGGCATGGGTAGTAATAAATCACTCTAATTGGAACTTCAGGAGCGATCCTGGTCTTTCGCACCTGACATCTATACAATATAGCAGTGTGGGCAACATCAGGCAGCAGGAGTGTATAGGGGCGTGCATAAGTGCACCAGCGTGCCTACCGTCCCTATCCTAATGGTCCCTCTTATCAGTACCAATCTTATGTACATAAACAATATTACATCTATGTATTACATCTTGACAAAATAAATAAATAAAATAAATAAATAAATGTCTATCTAGTAACATCATGAGAAGGCCTTCTAAGAATCCTTCAGATGAGGTTAGGTATAGCTGGATCAGGTAGCAGCTTTTTCTGATGAGACCCCCTACTCTTTCTGTTCATTGCCCCCAGAAGTACATGCAGACCCTCCCCCTTAGTACCTCCTGGTATTTTATAAAGCCATCAGAACAATCCTGCTCACCCGAGCTTTTAACCCATGTTGATTGTTTAGCAGCAACCATGTTGGAGTAGTTATTAATTTAATGCCTGTTTATGTTTACTCTGCTGCACATCACTACTTAATACCTGCAGATTGGGATGGCTGGCAAACACTGTAAAATAAATGCATAAAACCTAATTTATTTATGGATAATATTGAAGGAATTATTATGCTTGCCCCGTGCGCAAATGGCAACTCCAGGCAGGTAACAGGATTACAAACACAGCCGATGAAGATAAAAATCTCAGGAAAAGAGAAAATGAAGACTTGCCAATGACAACACATCAGAGGTTTACCTAAGAGTAAGCCTAATTGAATTAAACGAGGTTTCTCCCAAGCCAGGAACCGTAAGGTTGCAACCCCAAAATTGCAAAAAAGCCACGAACGGAATTATACATTAACGAAAGAGTCTGATACTGTCTTTTGCAAACATGGCTGGTGATGAAAACTCAAGATTTGTTCTTTGAAGATTAATGACACTTGCCAAATCTGAACTTGGCATGGACATTTAGTTCTTCTCTACATTTTCTCAAGGAATACTTTAATTGCTTGATGCCTTCTGGTGGACTTCAGATACCACAACACTGCCCTCTCCCGTCCCCACTTCTGGTCTTTCTGGATGAAGCCATACCAAAATGTGAGTCAAAACACTGAATATAATTTGAGAATTCTAGTATTTCTACATAAAACTCCGCCACCCAACTAGACTTTCAATTTGAACTCAACCGATAGTTCAGGCCTAGCTATAAAATAAACACCAGTGTGGTTTCCTTACCATTTCCCCCTCTTATATTTCAATTAAAAGGAGAAGAAGATAAAGGAGGAGGAAAAACTATGACAACAATTTCTTAGAGAGGTAAACATCCGACTTTTTGCTCCTTTTCTCCTGAAAGTAAACATGCTCACCACAAGGAATTAAAGAGAGAGGAAAGGATGACTACAATCTGATGGTGGGATGTCAACAAAGTGTGACCTTTCATTTCTACTGGCTCTTTGGCCTTAATCTGAAACACCAATTACACCCTGGGCAAATGATAAATATAAAAAAAGGAGAGAGCCCACGTTAGCTGACTCCCATGACATGCTAAATTGTCACTTCCTCTTGCTTCTAATTTTAACTCACACAGTTAAAGTAGAGTTGTGCGTTTTGGACCTTCTTCCTCTTTGCTTGTGGTAAGTTACACCCCTTAACACAAGCTTCCTCTCTTATTTCAAACTCTTTTTCTTCTGCCTCATGGAGAAGAATATAATTGGCTCTTAGGAGGCTTACCTCAGACTGGAAATGGGACCGTGATAGACACTCATGTGATTTATGAATAGAATGGGTCAAGAATACAGGAAACGGGTTTAAAGCTTTGTTCCTTTTTCTCATAAGGCACCTTAAAATTTTGGTGATAAGACAGATTTTACTGGAACCTAAGGATGGTTGGATATCAGTTGTTCTCATTAAATGAACCAAGATCATTCCAGACTGGAAATTACTTCTCCCAAGTAGTAACAGTTTAAGATGTATCTGAATACAAATGGCTTGTTTGAGATGGAATAATGTGGTGGGCCAACAAATGCAATAGCTGCTTTTTATATAAAAATTTACATTAAAAACGTTTACATAAAAAGGCAGAAATCATATTTAGCCTTCCTTCCTCCCTTAGTAACATTCTGGAGAAAGAAACTGCTGCTTTTCAGATGCACAATTCCTTTTAAATTAGAGCCGAGGTAGCGATTAGAGGCAGTACTGCAGGCCACTTTAGCTGACTGTGATCCGCAGGTCAGCGGTTCAAATCCCACCGGCTCAAGGTTGACTCAGCCTTCCATCCTTCCGAGGTAGGTAAAATGAGGACCCAGATTGTTGGGGGCAATATAAATATACATTGCTTACTGGTGTAAACCGCTTAGAGAGTGCTTGCACTGTGAGGCGGTATATAAATCTCACAAATAAATAAATCTCACAAATAAAGGAAAGCAAATGTGCTAATTTCATTGTCCAATAACGGTTGGGAGAGTAAGAATGAAAAAAAAATATACACGTGTGTGGCAGGAGGTAGGACAACAGGAGTAATGCCCTACCTGTCAATGAATACTTCAGCTTCAACTGCAGCAATACACGAGCACACAATAGATTCAAACTCAATGTAAACCGCTCGAAACTCGACTGCAGAAAATACGACTTCAGCAACAGAGGGATCAATGCCTGGAATGAACTACCTGACTCTGTGGTTTCTTCCCCAAACCTCAAAAACTTTAAACTTAGACTGTCTATAGTCGACCTCACCCCATTCCTAAGAGGTCTGTAAGGGGCGTGCATAAGCGCACCATCGTGCCTACCGTCCCTGTCCTTCTGTCCTATTGTTCAAATTTACCTATACATACTTTGCTTTTGTTTATGTTTATATCATACCTGTTATCTTGTACACGTGTTGACAAATAAATAAATAAATAAAATAAAATAAATAAAATAAAGTATCGAGTGGTGCTGAGTGCAGGCACAAAGCATTTAGCCGAAGCGTGTCTTCAACTGTGACAATGTCATTGACCAGGAAGCATATCAATGTGAAAAATAAAGTCAATTTTGGAAGTTTCTATAATCAAAATACAGTAATTTGATTATTTCAAGTTGGAAATTATATAGAATAACTTATTTCAACCAAGCACTGCAACAGAGTAAATGAGAGTATTAAATGTTTGAGGGAACTAAGTATGTCTAGTCTAATGAAGAGAAGGCTTAGGAGAGGCATGATAGCTGTCTTCCAGTACTTGAGGGGTATCACAGAGAAGTGGGGGTTGACCTACTCTTCAAAGCACCTGACCCAAGACAAAAAGTAATGGCCCAAGATTAAGGATAAATTTCCTGAGAGTGAGAACAATTAATCAGTGGAAAGGCTTACCTCCAGAAAATGTGGGTGCTCCACCACTGGAGATCTAAGAAGATATTGGACAGACATTTGTCTGGTATAGGATCGGGGCTGGATTAGAAGACCTCCAATGTCCCTTACAATCCTATTGTTCTATCCTCTATTTTTAAATTGTTTCTAATCTGCACATTTCCAACTTTGTAGTTGTCTGCTGTTGATTTATCCATTTGTGTTGCATGGCTACCCTGAAGGGTCTGTCGAATCATATACGGTCACAGTAGTTCCTCAAAGAAAAAATATCGATACCAGGAAAAAAAAATTACAATATAATATGAAGCCTATGTCCAATTTCAGTGAGATTCCATTTCCCAACTGTGCAATAAAAAAGCTTGAGAAAGCAATGATGAAATGCTCTTTTTAATTGAAGGCTGCAACAAATGGCAGATATTAATTCAAGGGTGAAACATGGATGTGTATTTGCAAATAATACGTAGCCTGGGAAGGGAAATCATGAATGGAAGTGCCATAAAAGAGTATAAGAAAGTAATTTGATGTCAATTAAATATCTAAAACAAAAGGCTGGAACATGTCTAGTTGTTTCTCATGAGTAGGCTATGGACCTTTCAATAGTAAAAAAATCCTTGGGGATAATATTCTTATATATACCATATTTTTCGGACTATAAGATGCACTATTTTGTCTCCCAAAAGGGGGTGAAAATGTCTGTGCGTCTTATACACTGAATATTGCCAAAGCACCGCCCACCCGGTGGCCATTTTTTGGCCTCCGCGTGCCCTGTTTGTGGGCCTTTTTTTTGGCATTTTTCAGGGCATTTTTCGGGGCTTTTTTCAGCCCATTTTGAGGCTTTTTTCAGCCCGTTTTTGAGGCTTTTTTGGGCCATTTTTGAGGCTTTAAGCCTCAAAAACGGGCTGAAAAGAGCCTCAAAAATGGGCCAAAAAAAGAATCAAAACGGGCAGAAAAGGGCTGGAAAAGAGCCAAAAAAGGGGCCGAAAATGGGGCACACAGAGGCCAAAACCTTGTTTTGTTGTTGTTTTCCTCTTCTAAATTTAGGTGCGTCTTATAGTCTGAAAAATACAGTATATATAATCATAGTTGGATGGAATTTTAACAGAAGACACATTCGGCAGAAATCTGAGCTGGTAAGGGGCCATGTTTCAGTGTTTAAGGAATGATTATAGGTTGGTGGCTATATTGTCACTTTACTTCCAAGCTAATATGAGAATACGTACATATTTAACTTTAAGGCCATACAAGTTCTGCAGTGAATGCGCTACATTTTCTGTGATATATGTGGTGGAATGCTAGGGACGACTATGTCATTGTACTAATGCCAGTTGAAAAACATAATGGATCCTAAAAATAAAATCATAGCCAGCCCTATAAAGCCTATTGATCATGCAAAAATCCAGCCCATGTTTGTTAAATGAAGAGAAAGATTCACTTTGATTGGGAGCGTTATTCTACTCCATAGGGAAGAAATCAAGCTAAATCATTGAGAGCAATGGTGGTTGTATTCTTGGTGCTTCTACCGGTATTGCTAGTCATCGTAATTCTTAGTGATAAACTGGGTTGAAGCCACAGGTGTTCCAAGATGAAACCGATCCACAAAGTTGTTTAAGTTCCAGGAACCTGGAAAGGAAAGAGAAAGATCTGAAAACCTTGCTCTTAGAAGTGATATGGACCCGTGATATAGTTACTCAATGGGAAATTAGGCAAACGTTTCCCATGTGCTGCAAAATTTGCTGGTTAAAAAAAATGTCCATGTATGGAGCTTGGTTGAAAAGAAATGTACATTGGAAAGGAGGCAAACCAACTGTATGGAGATATAACTGAGATGATGTTTTGGCATCTTCTAACCACAGCTTTTATCTCTAAAATCACAATATTGTGCTTCTATGCTGAACGATTTTGAAGTTTTCAAATCACTGGGCGTTTTTGAAAGGTAGTATCTGTCACAAATGTGTTTCTTAGACACCAAACTCTAATGCCCTAGGATCCTGAATCCACAGGAGGGAAGGGAAAAAAAATCCACTTACATGAACATAATTTTCTGTTGGCAAAGTACCTTTTCTTTCCTGCCAAGGATAACCAGAAAAAACGTCCATGTTTAAACAGGGCAAATGATTCTGGAATGCTGTCTGTTACAACCAAGAAGGCTTTGTTGATTTGTGGCCATTAATTGCATTTTCACCCTAGATAGGTGTGTAGTATGTTTCAACATACGTATCCTTGGACTGTGCATGCCAGTTTTTCTGGTCTGACGCTATAAAATGTTTCACATTTTGGCCTGTGCCTTGGTTACATCAGGCCCAAGAGAATTAGGAAGAGGAAAGCTAAACTAATTCCCACTGCATTATTTAAATGTTGGCCTTTAACTTAAGTTGTCGCTCACTCTGCTTTTAGGATGTGAGGTGATGTGTGGTTCTATGAATGAGACATTATGTGCCACTAAGTCACTATTGACTGCAAACGAACTGATTTATTTATTTTATTTATTTATTTTGTCAAGCGTGTATATGATTACAGATAAAGTATAAATGTGATTGTGAATATATAAGAAATAGAAGCATGGCTATCAGTACAAGAACTTTTACGAGATACATGGGTACATTAGGACAGGGACGGTAGGCACAATGGTGCGGTTATGCACGCCCCTTACAGACCTCTTAGGAATGGGGTGAGGTCAACGGTAGATAGTCTAAAGTTAAAGTTTTGGGGGTTTGGGGAAGAAACTACAGAGTCAGGTAATGTATTCCAGGCATTGATCACTCTGTTGCTGAAGTCGTATTTTTTGCAATCAAGTTTGGAGCGGTTTACATTAAGTTTGTATCTATTGTGAGCTCGTGTATTGTTGCGGTTGAAGCTGAAGTAGTCATTGACAGGTAGGACATTGTAGCATATAATTTTGTGGGCTACACTTAGGTCAGATCGAAGGCGGCGTAGTTCTCAATTATCTAGGCCCAAAATTTCAAGTCTGGTGGCATAAGATATTCTGTTGCGAATGGAGGAGTGTAGTACTCGTCTGGTGAAATATCTCTGGACATTCTCAATTGTCTTAATGTCCGATATGTAGTGCGGGTTCCAGACAAATGAGCTGTATTCGAGAATTGGTCTAGCAAATGTTTTGTATGCTCTGGTTAAAAGTATAATATTACCAGAGAAGAAGCTATGCAAGATTAGGTTAACCACTCTTAATGCCTTCTTAGCAATGCTGTTGCAGTGGGCTCTGGCACTTAGATCATTAGAGATGATTACTCCAAGGCAGGGCTGGGTTCTAACTTACCTCGCTGCCGGTTCACTTCCTCCCATACCGCGTGGTCGCGCCTCGTGGGCCACGGGGCGCAGTGCTGAAAAATCCCAACCCCCCCAAAAAGCCAAAAACAAGATGGTGGGTGACACATGCGCAGTGCCAGAAACTCAGCTTCTGTGCATGCGCAGAAGAAAAAACCAACCCCCCCCCAATTTTTTTAAAAAAAGATGGTGGCATCCACAGACCGGCACTGACAGAACTAGTTCCGTGACATCATCGTGACGTCACCAGAGGCTTGCTACTGGTTCGGGTGAACAGGTCCAAACCGGAAGGAACCCACCTCTGCTCCAAGGTCCTTTACTGAGTGAGGATCATCAACAAGGTCATGATCATCTAGTTTGTATTTAGTGTTCTGATTATTTTTGCCAATGTGTAATACTGAGCATTTGTTGATTGAGATTTGAAGTTGCCACTTGTTTGACCATTATGATACATAGTCAAGGTCTTTTTGAAAGGATATATTTTTTGAAAATATATATATTTCCTGTGACAAATGAATGAGATATAGGAAAAAGAATTCTCTGCATTCTTGTCTGGTTATTTTCCAAGAATACCTGTATATTGCATATGTATCTAGGGATTTTTACAATACGCCATTCAGGCAGATGGTCAGACTGGATTTGGCATTTTTATCCACCTATCCAGTCCCTTCCAAAGATCTGGGGCAGGCAGATGTTACTTCCTGATGGTGTTGAAGGTATTGTCGCAGGATGTAAACTGTTCTGAGTAAGGCTGCCTTTTGCAATTGACTGATGGTGATGTCTTCTTCTTCTTCTTCTTCTTCTTCTTCTTCTTCTTCTTCTTCTTCTTCTTCTTCTTCTTCTTCTTCATCATCATCATCATCATCATCATCATCATCATCATCATCATCGTGTCAGCCAGATGTTCAGACTGGGTTTGGCATTTTTGTCTACCTATCGAGTCCTTTCCAAGGTCCTGGGATAGGCAAATCTGGATTTTTGACAGTGTTACAGATATCATCGCAGGATGGAAGCTGTTCCAAGCAAAGCTGCCTTCTGCAATTGACTGATTGCAAATTTGTCAATGCCTATGGTGTTCAAGTGGTGCGCCAGTTGTTTTGGGATTGCACCCAAGGCGTCTATTACTACTGGTACTACCCTTGCTTGCCTTTGCCATAGTCGTTCTATTTCCATTTGTAGATCGGTGTATTTTGTTATCTTCTCCAGTTCTTTCTTTTCTATTCTGCTGTCTCCAGGCACTGCCACATCCACATCCATTACTACTACTACTACTTTTATTATTTTTATTATTATTATTTTTATTATTATTTTTATTATTATTTTTATTATTATTATTATTATTATTATTATTATTATTATTATTATTATTATTATTATTATTATTATTATTATTATTATTATTATTATTATTATTATTAACTTTTATTCATTAAACATGAAACTCAGTCAACTGAACATTTAAAAATGTATCACAAATATTACTGGCGCTGATAGTTGATATGGGTTGCTGCCAGCATCCTAGGTATCAACCAAGTACCTTCTTAAGATGTACGATGTTCCGAGTAGCACAGTTGTTTGCAATTCCACTGATGTTATTGCAGGAAACTGCAATTTATTGATGTGTTTTGTAAAATTCTTGGACATGGTACCAAGTGCCCCGATGACAATGGGTATCACTGTTACATGTTTCATCCATAATTATTATTTCTTCTTCTTCTTCTTCTTCTTCTTCTTCTTCTTCTTCTTCTTCTTCTTCTTCTTCTTCTTCTTCTTCTTCTTCTTCCTCTTCCTCTTCCTCTTCCTCTTCCTCTTCCTCTTCCTCCTCCTCCTCCTCATTATTATTATTATTATTATTATTATTATTATTATTATTATTATTATTATTATTATTATTATTATTATTATTATTATTATTATTATTATTATTATTATTATTATTATTATCCGCATGTTATTCTAATTCAATTACCTATAAACTAACTTGATAATGTTTTGCTTAAAGCATGAATAAAGACAGATCCAACCGGCCATTGTTTGAACCAAGGATAATAAACTCCTCGGAGATGCCTGCTTGCTAATACCAACGTGGCAAATGAGAACGTCTCGGCTCCTTGAAAATGAAAGTGGAATAAATATCAATTCAAAGCAATCAAAATCCAAGGATCTATTCAGTATTACAAGGTATTTAATTCTATCCTATTTTAAATCCCATGATTTAGCATGTGACTTCTGAAGAAAAGTTTCTTCTAGTTTTCCATAGCCCATTTCAAGCAGTTCAGGAAATCCTTGCAGATTCATAGCACTGTGTTGATGGAAAGAATAAGAAACCTCTTCCCGCAACCATCAATTTCATGTGATTAAATTCTTAATGCTCTCTGTTTCTTATCCTTCCAAAGCCTGTTTGTTGATTACAGATTAACAGAGTTGGAAGGGACCTTACAGATCATCTAGTCCAACCTCCTGCCCAAGCAGGAGACCCCACATCTGCCTCTACCTAGGATTGAACTCACAACCTCCTGATTGTGAGGCAAGAGCTCTACCTCTTCTTTTGATAGCTCTTCTCTACGTTGGAATCCAAGCTTACATCCTTACATACAGTACATTTCGTTAGAGTTCTAAAACTCAGTTGAACCCACACATCCATGTGTCCCCACAGCAGTAGTGGGTTCTAAAACCCTTTACTACCACATGCACATGCACAGAAGCGTTCCGGGCAGGTGGGCGGAGTCTCCCGCCGCCCGCGCTACCGGTTCTTAGAACCGGGCCGAACCAGGAGCAACCCACCGCTGCCCCACAGCAATATTTTTCTGCTAGATTTCAAACTGCTGTTTTTTTGACTGGCTATGAGGGAAAAAAAAGACAAACATAAAAATGTAAAAGTAAGTCTTGCTGCAAACTTTGAATGCTGTGGAGAGGAAAACTGAATTTACAGCTCTAAGAAACAAGAATTGAATGAGTTTCATGTCTCTTAACCTGTACAGGAAATATTTGCTGCTACACGCTGTGAAGAATGTATACCTTGGTGGCAGCATGAATATATATGCACGTGTCCACATGTGTTTCTAAGTCAAAAGTAAATGGAACAGAAGCACTAACAAGTGGCATCTTCTTTCCAGTCCGGGTCTGATACTACAGACACAAGAGCTACTCTTCCAACTTCTATGGAGAATCATACTGTACTTTCTGATTTTGACATGCTAGCCATTCATAACAAGACACAGATATATTATAGGTTTTTTTTTTTACTGAGGTTATGTTTTCATTCTGACTATATACTCCATCTTTGGCTGTTCATGAAAATGTAAGCAGAGCCAGAAGAATCACACCTAAGTATATTTAGGATAACAGTTTTCCCAGACCTTGCTGTCCTCTCATTTTTCTTGGGAGTTCTGGAAGTTGCAATTTGACCAGTAAGGCTGTAACACAGTCAAAACATCCTTGCTCACTCTCAGAAGAATTTCAAAGGATTTCTTTTGCTACAGAAGTAATAAATAAGGAGTAATTTGATTCAGCACTAGGGTTTAAATATAAGAGGTCCATTAACTAATAACACACAGGATTCTTCCTACCAAAAGCCTATATCTATCTCATGAATCTGATGCAAAACAAATTTAATTCTACATTTTCTACATAAAAATGGCTCATACTGGAGGTTTTCTTTCCTCACTCCCCCAAAACCCATTTCCATATGGTTTCTGTTTAATATAATCTATAGCTGAAGAAGTTTACAAAGTTTACTGTGGTATTCTATAACTTCTTGGTTAGTCCTCTTGAAGGTTAGCGGTGGGTCGCTCCCGGTTCGGCCCGGTTCGGTGAACCGGTAGCTGCGGCGGTGGGAGCTCTGCCCACCTACCGGGACGCTTCTGCGCATGCACAGAAGTGTCGCACGTGAGTGCACGAGTGAACTGGTAGCGACGGGATTTACAACCCACTACTGTTGAAGGTCAGGGGTGGGTTCTAACTTACCTCGCTACTGGTTCGCTTCTTCCCGCACATGCGCAGTGCCGAAAAATAAAAATAAAAGCCAAAAGCAAGATGGCGACCACATGCACAGTGCCAGAAACTCGCCTCTGCGCATGCTCATAAGAAAAAATAAATTCAATTTTTAAATAAATAAATAAATAATAATAATCAAAAAAAGATGGCGGCGCCCACGGACCGGCACCGACCAAACTGGGTCAGTGACATCATCGTGACGTCACCAGCAGGTCACTACCGGTTTGGGCGAACTGATCCGAACTGGGAGGAACCCATCCGTTGAAGGTGTTACCTTAGACACTACGTGCTAGAAATTAGTGGCATGATTCCTCCACCCTCTGGCTGTTTCTGCTTCTCTGCTAAAGGATAGACGGAGTCTGCTAGGAACTTTTCCCAGGCTTCCTAAGCCAGCCTGCTGTTCCAGACCTGAGGACAATGGGACAGAAACTGCCATCAAAGCAAGGTAAGTGTTCTGGGAATGAAAGGGATTTGATGCAACCATGACACAGGATTAAGATGGAAATGGAGGATCAGTTTGGTAGGAACTGTTGGATTGCTTAGGGCCCCACCTGGGCTCGCCTATGTTGCCTGTGTAATGCTCCAATTGTCATTTAGCTGGGAAGGCTACCTGGTTTATCTAAATTCAAATCTGAGTGTTTTAAATATACATCACAAAATGACCCTGCAGCTCTTGCAAAAGGATTAGCAAACTGCAGTTGCTTCACCAACTGCCTCCAAGGCAATAGATCCATTAGAGAACAAGGGGTGATGTAGTTGACTTGAAGGAAGAACCAGCTCAAGAGCAGGCTGCTACATGCTTACAGGCTTGGGAGTCAATAATCTTCAAGAGCGAAGAAGCTGAAGAAGTTTAACAAGCGAAGAAGATGAAGTTTCCCTACTGTACCGTCATCCCTGAAGTGAGCCTGGCTGAAGCCATCTTGGAGGCTTCAGGGTTGATACACAACGGTGGGAGTGGGGGAAATAGTTAGATGGGGTTTTGTAGCCAAAACAATAAAGTTTTCCAGGGAGAACCAAGGACATTCCCGCAGGTGAAAGGCCAGAGGAGAAGCAAGCGGCCTGCACCTGGATTGGACAGCATGACTAGTGACTTTGGGGGGAAAGGGAAAACTTTTACTTTTAATTAGGTGAAAGCCATGGGAAACCTCAGAGTCGGTTTTCACCAGTTTGTGCCAATATGATATATCCATTAAACTGTTCTTTGAGGACCTCAAGTGCCTTGGAGTTTGTTTTCTATGGGTGCATTACTTGGAATGCTGACACCTTCATGCTTACAGACCTGGGAGTCAATATAATCTTCAAGAGCGAAGAAGCTAAAGTTTAACAGCGAAGAAGCTGAAGTTTCACTACTGTATAGTAGAGCGAAGCCCCTGCTCTACAACAGGCCATGCTGCCTGGCCTCGGTATACATACAGTGACATCTGAATAAACCATAGGGCAGTCATGGAACATGAGAGGCTGCTTTGATTGGGAGAGTACAAGTTGTGCAATGCCAGGTCATTCATGTTTTTCCAAGGGACTTGTCATTTCTTTTGGAGGAAGCAAATCCGACTTAGAAACAACAATAATTTATTTTGCAACTGGTTTGCAAAGTTCTAGGAACAACCTATGTAGAAAGTCTGTTTGCACAACATGCTTAATCAGGTTAGTTAAACAGCTTGTTAATGCGTTTGTACAATATGCTAGCATGGTTAGTTTTAACCTTGCTTAGGAGTTCGTTTGTTCTGCACCAACTCAATCCTGTTGATTACTTTATGATCAACGTAGTCTGTAAATCCAAAACATGGTTTAATTCAATAACCAATAACCAACTAAGAGAGAGGCAATGTGTAGCAAATTCAACTTTTATCAACAGCACTCAATGAGATGAAGCCAAGAGATGGTTTGTCTCAGGGGTGGATTCCTCCCGGTTTGGACCGGTTCGCCCGAACCGGTAGCGACCTGCTGGTGATGTCACGGACCCGGTTTGGTCAGTGCCGATCCGTGGGCGCCGCCATATTTATTTATTTATTTATTTATTTATTTATTTATTTATTTATTTATTTATTTATTTATTTATTTATTTATTTATTTATTTAAATTTATTTTTTCTTCTGAGCATGCGCAGAAGCCAAGTTTCTGGCACTGTGCATGCTGTCGCCATCTTGCTTTTGGCTTAAAAAAATTTCAGATTTTTTGGCACGGCGCATGACCCATGAGGCGTGCCCACGCAGCGCAGGAGGAAGCGAACTGGCAGCGAGGTAAGTTAGAACCCACCCCTGTTTTGTCTGGATATTTCCTTGGAAATCCTCATCACAAATGAACCTCATGCACAGTCCCATATTAAAGTATGGCAAAGTTGTTTTTAGGCATTTGAAACTTAGCTGACGTTCAGTTTAATATGCTCACTAGTGTGGCCTTTTAGATGTTTACACAGAGATGGGGCTCTTCCTGCAGAATTATATCTTATGTATTAGCCTTGCTGTGTCTTCTGGTGTGGGTAACCAAATTGGGTGAATCCATTTTTTTTAGTTGTTCTTAAAACTCTAGGAAGATCAATGTGGAAAATTGATCCCTTGAGTCTTGTGGGTGTTTGAGATATCTCTGCACAGGTTTAAGGCAGCCAATTCTTCTTTGAAAACCCACATTTTTTCCTCCTTTAAATTATCCTGATCCAATCCACTTTTGCAATTGCTTGTCTTCAATATGCTCCTGGTAACCTAGTGAAAGCTATTGCTGATAAGAAAGCAATATTTCTGTCCTCAGGATTAGTGAAGTATTATTTGAAAAGGGGACAGCAACAATTCCAAAGAAGAGAATAAGAAGTTGAATAATGACAAAGAGGAAGACACTTTTAGTTGAAAATGATGACTGTGGAAACAGATGTTCCCAACTGGCGACTTCAGATGTCATTTCATTACTTTAATGAACAAAACCAAAATTGGAGTAAACTATGAAACCCACCCTGTTGGATGAAATATCCAATAAACTATTACCATTTCCCCCCTACTCCCACCGTAAATTAGAGATTGAAAATGGTTTATGAATACATTGCAGTCTTTATGGCTTAAATACGAACTGGGCAGCACACTCACTAATCTTGTGTGCTGATGACTCACCAGCACTAACTACCAACAAGGGGAAGGAAAAGGGGGTGGAAGAAAGTAAACCACAAGGGGTGAGAAAGGCTGAAATCCATACTGCGTTGGAACAACAAGGGACTTCACACTTGACTTAGTCCATGTCTGCAGCTCATTTCCTGCAAAATTATATCATAGTATCTTGCTCTTATGGAAGCTTTTGCTTATTCTTAGAAGCTGAAAATACATAGCTAACTTCTGCTCTTGCCATTGCTGCCCTTTTCCTGACCAGATGGAGATAGTGAAACATACTGGGGGCTACACTACTTTGCCTAAACTATGAGTAAGTGCCCCTGTCTGATCTATCTATCTATCTATCTATCTATCTATCTATCTATCTATCTATCTATCTATCTATCTATCTATCTATCTATCTATCTATCTATCTATCTATCTATCTAATCTATGTCTGTCTGTCTGTCTGTCTGTCTGTCTATCATCTATCTATCTATCTATCTATCTATCTATCTATCTATCTATCTATCTATCTATCTATCTAATCTATGTCTGTCTGTCTATCTAATCTATCTATCTATCTAATCTATATTTGTCTGTCTGTCTGTCTGTCTGTCTGTCTGTCTGTCTGTCTGTCTGTCTGTCTGTCTGTCTGTCTGTCTATCTATCTATCTATCTATCTATCTATCTATCTATCTATCTATCTATCTATCTATCCATCCATCCATCCATCCATCCATCCATCCATCCATCCATCCATCCATCCATCCACCCACCCACCCACCCACCCACCCACCCACCCACCCACATCAGCACATGGGACTTGAATAAGGTTTACAGTCATGCCCCAATCCAGTTGCATTCTGTTAGTTCATGTTGCATCAACTTTCTCCTATGACTTTGAAATTCTAGTTCACAGTATGGACCTAATTGTAGGAGATGACCAGGCTGAGTTTCGAGGGAGGGGTCAAGCACATCATTAGTCTCGAATTCCTTTGCACCTACAAGAGATCTAAGTTCAGCCCAGCTTGAGTTCCATTGACTCTTAACTGTCACCAATTTGCCTTGACCGTTAGTAGTTCAGATTCTTATAGAGAGCATTAGCATGCAATAAGCCTGCAATCATTGAACTGCCAGTGCTCCCTGATTTATGGTATCTGACATTAATTGCCTAAATTCAAGTCCGCTTCATTGAGCATGACGGCTCCAATATTGTGGAATGAATGGCTTTGCAGGCCACGATATTCTAATTTAAGATACGGCAGAAGAACAGAACCAAAAAAAAAAAAAAAAATTAGAGTCCTCTTTTTGTCCTGATATCAGCACAGCTGGTATCTTATAATTTATCTTGTTAACCGAGCCTTGTTAACCGGGGCTCTTCTGGGTGAAAGGGGTCCTAAGGATTTTCCGCCAAGATTAATGATGTCCCAGTGGCAGTAGGCGGGAATCCTTTTTGCTGTTCACAATAGCCACAGAGTCTTAGGGACCTTTGATTATGTTGCTAAACACACTCCTGCAGTCCCATTCATTTAACTCAAAAGACGAGACCGGCCAACTGGTAACCCCTATTGAGAAGCCAGCTGGTAAGTTTAGGCAAAAGCTAATTTTCGAGGGATGCTTGGACAATCATTGAATTTCTTCCCAATGCCTAGGAACCTTCAAATTCTCCACACCTTATTGGGCTGGCAGGAATATCAGGTTATGTAGGAGAACTACTGCAGGTGTTCCAAAACTAGGATGAAATATTTATTTATTTATTTATTTATTTATTTATTTATTTATTTATTTATTTATTTATTTATTTATTTATTTATTTATTTATTTATTTATTTATTTATTTATTTATTTATTTATTTATTTATTTGTGAGATTTATATACTGCCTCAGAGTACAAGCACTCTCTAAGCGGTTTACACCAGTAAGCAATGTATATTTATATTGCCCCCAACAATCTGGGTCCTCATTTTACCTACCTCGGAAGGATGGAAGGCTGAGTCAACCCTGAGCTGGTGAGATTTGAACAGCTAACCTGGGGATTACAGTCAGCTAAAGTGGCCTGCAGTACTGCCTCTAACCGCTGCGCCACCTCGGCTCTAATTTAAAAGGAATTGTGCATCTACAAAGCAGCAGTTTCCTTTAATAACCTTTAATAACCTTTACAATTACAGTTTATAGTGAACTGCAATTGAATTATATTTTACTAGCCAATCCTAACAACTGCTCAAAACATTGTGCTTCTATAGCAAGAAAGTCTGCTTGATATTACATTTATACAGCATTTCACATTTAGGATAATAATAAGATGCCGATAATAAGAAAGTGACTATGTCTGACCCTGAGAATATAATTTCCTTTTAATTATAATATTTTAGACACCCCCCCCCAAAAAAAAAATTCTCTTGGGGAATCTTAAATGCTGGATTCTTAAACACCCAAGAATTTTGTATATTTTAGTGTTAATTAGGGAGTTTCTAATATGATGTTAATGAATTTTATCACCCACCAGGCTTTTTCCTCTTTCAGTGCATGGCTTTATGCGTATATATATTTCTTGAACTGGGAATGTAGCTTGATGCAAAGTAAGATTTCAGCTTCAAACACCAGCCATTGAGCAGCTGCAGTTTACCATGTCATTTGAAGTGCACCCAGCCATCTGCAGAAAATTAAAAAGTAATCTGTGAGTAGTATCTGCCTACAACTTGAGGACTAATGGGGGTGGTGAGGAGCTTGGCCTGTCTGCAATTATCTGTTACTTCTCTTTATTAATTATATATTTATTTTCTGCAGCTGTATATGTATGTGTAAGCTGTTGGCTTTGGTGAGTGGATATTTTGTCAATGCATATTTGTACGAAAATCAAAAATCTGCTTTGGTAAAATATGTTATTGGTATTTGTAGGGCCAATATGTGATTTGATTCTTTCATCCCATTCTTGTAGTCAAATTCTTGGCCAAATTACTTGTCCCTACCACCTCATCAATTAGTCTGTGACGTGGATGTTGGAAGAGAGAACGGCAAATTTTTAAAAGTGGTTTGGAAATCAAACTTCAACTCTGCAATATAATTAGATTCCCGGATAAGTTATTTTTCTTTGCTTCAGCCAATTTCCTACTGGGGAAGAGGGATCTGGTCACAGCACTTTAGCAGTCATTTGGGGAGAATACCCATGATTTTTTTCTCAAAATTCTAAATATGCCCTCAAGAGTCTGAAGGTCCCAAAAACGATTGTAATAGTCCCACAAAAGCAGCAGGTTCTCATACTGATAGTGTTTTTATCAAATTACCATCACTGGGATGAGCAAAATTAACAAATAGGTCTATGCATACATCATACTTGAGCATATCCTAATTTTCGAAGTAGTGGTTTTAATTTGCAGGGTATTTCCTAATATTTTCTGGGTTTGCTGTTGAAGCAATCCTACGATAAGAGCTCCCATTCTGGAAATTGTTGTTGTAATACATTTAGTACATCTATACACACATAGTGCATTAAAAGTTAAGCTATAAAGTCAGGTCAAATCAGGGGTGAAATTCAGCAGGTTCTGACAGGTTCTGGAGAACTGGTAGCGGAAATTTTGAGTAATTCGGAGAACCGGCAAATACCACCTCTGGCTGTCCCCAGAGTGGGGTGGGAATGGAGTTTTTGCAATATCCTTCCCGTGGAGTGGGGTGGGAATGGAGATTTTGCAGTATCCTTCCCCTGCCACGCCCACCAAGCCATGCCCACAGAACCGGTAGGGAAAAATTTTGAATTTCACCCCTGGGTCAAATAGTGTCCACTGAAGCACATCACTTCGAATGGAAATGACCATCAAACTGTGGATATGAATTATATTCCTTGTCAACATGTACATGCCATTGTAGCTTCAGCAATCTATTCATATTCCTCTTCCTAAGAACCCGTTAAAATAACGATTATGTTGTTATTGTCAGGTTTGGGGCTGACACCAACAGGTGTGTTAATGTGGTTCTGGATCACACAGAAGCTAAAGGTGTGTGTTTTTACTCTCATCTATAGTATTGGGAATCTATTTAAACATTAAAATACTAGAAAACTCTTGAAGAAGAAAATTACCTCTGATCTGCAGCACCATTGGTTGCTGATAAGGGATCTTGGCAATATTTGGATTAAGTTGGGTTTTTTTTTAAAATGAAAGAGGCATGGAAGATGATTTTTGAGTAATATAATCAATGTTTTTAGACTTCTTTTATGAAATAGAGTTCAGTTTATAACATAATTTCTCAGCACTTTTCTTTTTTAAAATTTCTACATTATCAATTTTGGGTCCCAAAGGTGCTTTTTCTGGAGGCAACTGGACTTTCTTGTTTTTTCTTTTGAAGACGTTTCGCTTCTCATCCAAGAAGCTTCTTCAGCTCTGTCAGGATAGTGGGGAATGGAAGGATTTATATTCTTCCACACTCAGGTGACCCTGAGGACACAGATAAACCCTCAAGTGCTTCAACAACCCCGCTAAAAGGATGCAGATTAACAGCTGACTGCAGGGAATATGGTATGCAGTTGGTTCGGACCGGTTTGGGCGAACCGGTAGTAGCAAACTGAACGCATGCTCACATTTGCGAACTAGTAGGGAAAGTAAGTGAATACCACCTGTGGAATATACCGTAAATCCTTCCATTCCCCACTATCCTCTCAGAGCTGAAGAAGCTTCTTGGATGAGAAGCAATACGTCTTCAAAGAAAAACCAGAAAGTCCAGTTGCTTCCTGAAAAAGCACCTTTGGGACAACCATGACCTGGATGACTGAGAATCTCTACAGACTATCAATTTGGGGGTTTCTGTTGATCCTTTCATGCTGTTGTATATATCTACTTTTTCCTTTGTTGATCACTTTAGTGTATTGACATAAAACAAAATAACATAATAAATACTGAAGCCTCCCAATGCAGGCAACAGTTAATTTTGTGCTGGAGAGAGAATAGTAGGTATATCATAGAACAACTTATCCCAGGTTGATAGAAAGCATAAGAAAGGCATAAGAAAAAAACAAGAAAGTTGAGATACGTATTTACTCCTCTAGTACTTGTTTATCACATATTCCTTAATTATTTTTAAGTCAAGGAAGAAATCTTTCCATCTAATTCTACACAGAATTAGGATACTGTACTCCACTACATAAACTTGCTATAATACAGTATATATGACATTTGTCACTGAGAGCCAAATAACTGGATTTTTAAAATCCTTTCTCTTCTCAGCTGATGTCGCATCAGCTAATATTCATTTATTTGATTTACTCCCACTGCTGAGGGTGCCAACTCACATTATCAAAAACTAGATACAAATGCACACAGATGCTCCTGTTCCAGAAAATAAAACTCAACATGGCTTCTTGTTAAGAGGTTTATGAAAGATAATTGCTGTAATTCTTCAACTTTTTTTTTTTTGCCTTTAAACTTCCTTAACTGTCACTTTCCTCTTTCCGTTTGCAACGGATTTAACCAAGTATTTAAATTAAACTCTAACACAGTCCAGAGTTTAGTGCCCTCTTCTGGTCACTTGAATTTAAGGAAGGTACTCTGAAACTACCATTGAGAGATCCGGTTTATTTCGTACAAAATGGGATTCCTAGGCTCAAGTGAATACTAAAAACGTAAAAAGAACTTAGCTTTAATTTTATATTCACTAGGAGGAATGGAATGAAAGCATAGAAATGCAAACGTTTATGAAATTTAGAAGAAGCCAAATAGTATTTATAAATACTAATAAATAAATAAATAATAAATAAATAAATAATAAAAACAAATAAAATAGTATTTTAGAAGAAGCCAAATAGTCCTATTGTCCAAATTTACCTATACCTACTTTGCTTTTGTTTATGTTTATACCATACCTGTTATCTTGTACACGTTTTGACAAATAAAATAAATAAATAAATAAAAAGTTTTATTTATTTATTTATTTATTTATTTATTTATCATCTATCTATCTATCTATCTATCTATCTATCTATCTATCTATCTATCTATCTATCTATCTATCTATCTATCTATCTATCTATCTATCTATCTATCTATCTATCTATCTATCTATCTATCCATCCATCCATCCATCCATCCATCCATCCATCCATCCATCCATCCATCCATCCATCCATCCATCCATCCATCCATCTATTTATTTGGAGGTTCTTCTATGCTGCCCTACTCCCTGAGGACTCAGGGCGGCGTACAACATTTTAAGAAAACAACCAACCAAATCATTAAAAAAACAATTTAAAACACCTATAACACCCAAACATACATGGGAGAGACATCCGATGTAATGTTGTCTCCAAATTATATATATATATATATATATATATATATATATATATATATATATATATATATATATATATATATATATATATATATATATATATATATATATATATATATGGATATACTGTGCTCAAAATGAATATGAATTCCTAAAGTATTCTTCAGAAGCATCAGACTAAATTCCAACCATGTTCAGCCAGCATAATCGGAGCACTAAATTGAAAATAAATGCCCTAAAACACTCATCGCAATATAATTTATACTGGCAAAATTGCATAATTATGGCTACCTCGTTGTACAATCAGGGAATACCTGCATCACTTTTGGGGGAGACTGTTCCTTGAAAAACTCTAGAGATGGGTTGATTAGTTGGCCTCTCTGTCAGGACATTTCTCCTTAATTCTAGGTTGGATCTTTCTTTAATGATTTGCCACCCGTTGCTTCTTGTCCCGTGCTCAGATGCTTTGGAAAATGGGTCAACCCCCTCTTCTCTGTGACAGCCAGTGATGGGCTGCTGCTGGTTCGGACCGGTTTGGGCAAACTGGTAGTTCCGACGATCAGCTGGCCCCGCCCACCCGCCCCTGCGCTATCCTGTCCTATATTTCCTTCTTTCTCACTCAGCTGATTTCCGCGCCTCCGCTGTTCTATTTACCGGGACTTCCTTAAAAGGTAAGCAGCTTCAAATGGCTGCATTTTGAACGCTGCGCGCAAGCGTGTAATGAGCGCGCACGAGCGATCATCGAACCAATTGTTAAACCATTTGCAGCCCACCACTGGTGACAGCCCCTCAAGTATCGGAAGACAGCTGTCATGTCACCCCTAATTCTCCTTTAGTGCCTTCCAGGGGTGGGTTCCACTTATCTTCGCCACCGGTTCACATTGCGATGTTTCGTGCGCGCACGCTAGCTCCCCTCGCAGGCGGAATAACCTAAAGTACAGCATTTCTTCTAAATAGGACCTCAGATTTGTTTTTGTTTTTAATTCGGTCACTTCGAATTCTGTGTGACTTGATGGACATCATTTTGTCAGCACTGACTAGCTGCTTCTTGATTTCTTGCCAGTTCATGCTTGTGTGAAAGTGTTTAGCCATCTTGTTTTCTGTCAGCTTCTTCTCAAATGCCCACATTGCTTGTTGATATAATCTTAGGGTTTTTTTAAAAAATTGAATAGCAGAATAATTTTTACAATCTCTTCTTTCATCTCCAACAAGTGAATCCTTCCCCATTTCCTGCCACTGAAGTAGTATTATTAGCACAACTGAGGCTGCTGGCATTTCTACCAGCAATTTTAATTCCACATTCTGGTTTTTCCTAGTCCAACATTTGCCATACTCTGTATGTAAACTGAATAAATGAGAGGATAGTATATAACTTTGGGGTATGGGTCAGTGGTGGGATTCAAATTTTTTAAATACTGTCTTTCCCCGAAAATAAGACCATCTTATATTTTTTGAACCCTGAAATAAGCGCTTGGCCTTATTTTCGGGGAGGTCTTATTATTTTGGGGCGCGTGGAGCAAGACGGAGCTCCTCTTGCCATCTTACCTGATTTCCAGCTCTGTCTCCCTAACCTTAACCAAAGGAAATGGTATTTTTGGGGGGAGGGCTTATTTTTGGGGAGAAGGGCTTATTTTCGGGGGAGGGCTTATTTTCGGGGAAACATGGTACCGGTTCTGTGGGCGTGGCTTGGTGGGCGTGGCATGGCTTGGTGGGCGTGGCAGGGGAAGGATACTGCAAAATCCCCATTTCCTCCCGATCAGCTGGGACTCAGGAGGCAGAGAATAGATGGGGTGGGGCCAGTCAGAGGTGGTATTTACCGGTTTTCCAAACTACTCAAAATTTCCGCTACCGGTTCTCCAGAACTGGTCAGAACCTGCTGAAACCCACCTCTGGTATGCATACTCCTCAAACTTACAACCACAGTTGTTAAGCAAATCACTGCAATTGTTAAGTGAAACACACAGTTGTTAAGCAAATCCAGTTTCTCCCATTGACTCTGCTTGCCCTGTACAACTATACGCCAAATTCCACTTACTAGCTTCTGCTTTTAAGCAAAAAGATTTAATCTGTAGTGTATAGGCTGCCCTACAAGGGATTAAGGTAACAAGAATGGCTCAAAAATCCTGATAAACCTTCAAGTTATTGAACCACATGCTTCTCTTTAATACCACTAAAAATTCTTCCATGACTGGGATGAAAGAATTGAGGATTTCAATTTGTGTCTTTCCTCTTCTGGTTTGACCTCATAAATTATTATCTTCATGCAGGGTGTGTGTGTGTGAGTGTGTGTGTGTGTGTGTGTGTGTGAGTGTGTGTGTGTGTGTGTGTGTGTGTGTGTGTGATTACATACAAGTTGCAGTGCAATGTTGATTAGATCTTTGACCTCATAAATTATTATCTTCATGCAGGGTTTGTGTGTGTGTGTGTGTGTGTGTGTGTGAGAGAGAGAGAGAGATTACATACAAGTTGCAGTGCAATGTTGATTAGATGTCCCTCCCATCTAGTAAATTTGTCCTGAATGTAACAAATGAAGCTTTGGGTTTCTTCTATTAAGCAATTTCTGGGAGGGGCACATATGGGTGGGACACCCGCATGCGGGGGCGGGTCATGCACAGGGGCGGGTCATGCATGGGGGTCACATGTGCATGTGCAGGGGGTCGCGTGCACATGCGCGCGGGGCGTATACAGGGGGATCACAATTGCATGCGAAGGAGGGTGGGACATATGGGGGGGGGGTCTCGCACACATTGCATTTGGGGGGGGGTGTGTGCGCACGCGCACTTTCGGCACTCAGTGCCGAAAAGCTTAGCCATCACTGACCTAGACTTTTCAAACTATGTTCTGCACAACCCCAGGGTTCCAGAGAACTTGATCAGATACTGTGAGAGAGTAATAGCAAAAGTAAAGCAACAACAACAACAATACTTAAACACACCCAGTTTTTTACTACTATAGCTTTGCCTTTGACCGGAGTTCTGGAATTTTTTTTTGGGAGGGAAAAACATGAATAGAACTAATTGAAAAATATGAGATCCCTGATGCAAAAGCTTAATCCAGCTTGTTTAGCCAGCATAGCTGAACACTGGAAAGCGGGCAGGCCCCTGTTTCAAAGCTTCCGGTTCCTCCCTATACCTCCACTGCCATATTTTCCTAAAGATTTACTTCACTGAAACCACCACCAAAGAAGTCCAACAGAAGTGCACCAATTATACAATGGTATAATTGGCTGGAACATAAAAGTAAAATTAATAGATAATGGTATGGCAATAAATAAATCAAAACAGGTGTGGATATTTGTATTTATGTATATAGACGCATGAAAACAAGGTGATCGGTGGATATACCGTATTTTTCGGAGTATAAGACACACCGGAGTGTAAGACGCACCTTAGTTTTTGGGGAGGAAAATAGAGGGGAAAAATCTGCCTGCCAGGTATTCATCTGGCTAGTGTCCTTAGTCTGGTCAGCTTCAGCACTTTATTTTATCCCCTGGTTAGGACTTAAAAAAACCTTCTTCGGAGAGAGTAACAATGAAAGAGCCTGCAAGCCAGTAAGAGTTAGGAAGATAGATAGCACCTGGTTAGGGCTAGAAAAAAACTTATTCGGAGCAAGTAGAGCAATGAAAAAAACCCTGGAAAGACTTAGGGCTGGAAAAACATTCTTCGGAGAGAGTAACAATGAAAAAGCCTGCAAGGTAAGAGCTGGGAAGATCTGTTAGCACCTAGTTAGGGCTGAAAAAAAAAAAAAGCTACATTCGAAGTATAAGACGCACCCAAATTTTCAGCCACTTTTAGGGAGGAAAAAGGTGCGTCTTATACTCCGAAAAATACGGTAGTTAGACAAGATGTTAGATATTAAGAAGAAATTATATCCAGGACCTAGGAAATATACGAATAAATACAAGTTAAAGAGTAAGAGATATAAAAACATAGTATGTACACCGATACGGTACGCTGTAAAATGAATTTTTTATGGTACATATATGATGTTATGTTATGTTATATTATGTTTATGTTATGTTGTTTTTGAATGTGTGGTATTTAATGTTGTTTTTAAAACTGTTTAATAAAAACTATTTTTTAAAAAGTGCACCCCTTACCTTTTATATACAATTGTTTGTCCAGAACATCCCTTTCCTGATCGGGGGGTACTATTGGGACTCATTCCATGGCTTCCCTAAGGTCACACTGGGACCACAACTTCAACTAAATCTGGAGACCCCACACTTGCTTTATAATAAGTCTCCCAAATCAGCAGGAAATCCTCTGATGGATTTACATGGAATCCAGTAGTAATTGCTTTTGAACTCGTGATAATTTGAAGACAAAATTGGTTATGCAAGAATCACTTCTGTTTGTAAAAGAACATGGGCTCATTTAAGAATTTTTTTAAAAAATCTTAAACTCTGTACAAACAATGTTAACAATATTTTAAAGATTGGGATGAGGCAAAAGTAGTAGTATTTAGAATACATTCTCTTTTCTTTTGATTGAGCCCTTTCCTGCATGCAACTGACTGGTACTTACCTATATACTTACTTTTTCAGTCCTGGGCTAAGGAATTCCTCTTTGTCTAAGCATTTAAGATTTTAATACGTTAATTTTGGGATTTTTAACTATGGAATCTACCCAGAAATGCTTGTAATTGTATGGGTTAAAATATTACTATATAAATTTGCAGCTAATTATATAAATACATAGCTTCACACGTATAAGTAAACAAATTTCCAACAGCTACCTATTTTAATAAAGTTGAAGCATCGGAGAATAATGACCGGGAAATCACAATCCAAGATTGTTACCAGTCAAGATGAGAAATAATGAATTCTATCCAATTGCCAGAACAGGAAATTTATTTCCCCCTCTCTTGTTATGTACTTGTTACACACTTCTTGCACACACTCTTCTCATTTACCACACACTTTGTGTTTGGACAGTTAATACAGTGTTAACTTTTGTATGCAAACCATACGCAACAATCCTGCAACAAAGCATAGAAATTCATACTTGGAAAATGCTACAATCCTTTCCTCGGATAGCACACCTACTGGTGCCATAACCAATATGATGTATGGAATGTGGTTGTGTGAGTCTCACAGAAACCTGTTGGATATTTCCTCTGATGCACCCCCCCCCCTTTCTCTATCCATGCACCATTTTGCAAATTTCCTATCGATAGTTTAATATTTTGCTTTGACGTTTGGCATCATGTTCGTTTATTTAGCACAGTAGATGTGTGTGTGTGTGTGTGTGTGTGTGTGTGTGTGTGTGCCTGTCTGTCTGTCTGTCTGTCTGTATCATCTATCTATCTATCTATCTATCTATCTATCTATCTATCTATCTATCTATCTATCTATCTATCTATCTATCTATCTATCTATCTATCTATCTATCTATCTATCCATCTATCCATCCATCCATCCATCCATCCATCCATCCATCCATCCATCCATCCATCCATCCATCCATCCATCCATCCATCCATCCATCCATCCATCCATCCATCCATCCATCCATCCATCTATCTATCTATCTATCTATCTATCTATCTATCTATCTATCTATCATCTATCTTTCTGCCTGTCTGTATCATCTATCTATCTGTCTGTCTGTCTGTATCATCTATCTGTCTGTCTGTCTGTCTGTCTGTCTATCAGTCTGTCTTTCTCTGAATTTAGCTGCTCAACTGCAATGGACTCTAGGCAGCACGCAAAACTAGCAAAAACACGAAAACAGATAAAAGCATCAAATCAGTCAGCCCATACTAAAGTAACGTTATACAAATATTCTTATAAAGCAAACAAAATGTAACAGGGGACCTAGACAAATAATAAAACACCAATCCCAGGCCTGGGACCAAAGACAGGTTTTCAAAGTGTGAGAATCCCTCTCTTTCATGTTCATCTGTTTATACATGCACACACTAAGAACAACGAAGCAATTCTCTCCTCCTATTCTACACTATGGTATATATACTACGTGACAGAGTAGTCAGTTGAATGGGTCCCTTATATTGAGGCCCAAACGTAATGACCTCTTTGAGGATACGTCTTCTGCACACCCCATAGCTATGCAGTTGGTAACAGAGCTGCAGACTCCTGACTGTATTCTATCTACCCCCGGCAGATCCTAGAAAAAGGTGCTCTCGTCATAATCCAATCCAATTTGCATGGTGTCACCACCACCATCATCATCGTTTGGAGGGCTTTTCAGCTGTAAAATATAGCATTGGTTTACAAACAGGCAAAGAAGGGCAAATTCATTTGGGAAATTTCACTGTTTTCTGACTGCTTTCAAAGAACTTGCTCGGGGTTTTTTGTTTGTTTGTTTTGTTTACAACCATAATGTGAATTATGCTTCTTCCAGCAGGATGCTTTGCCCCTATTGTTTCTCTGACTCCATAAACTGATTTCATATATTCTTGTGAGGTGCCATGCCGCCATGGGCGAGGCATTCTTATTCCTGAATCTCTCTCTATTCATCTCTGATCCTGAAATTCCACTTGTGCAAATAATTCTTCAAGCAGCGTTTTCCTCTGGGAGACTAGCTGTCCCTCCATGCTAAGAACGTGCCTGGCTCAGCAGAGCTGTTATTTTATTAACGTTGTTTGAAGACTGCTTGTGCAACTCAATTGCCAAATCTTATTATTCATGATTTTTATCTCGTTGCTTGACATGCACGGTAGCTCCGAGGTGTCACCAACGAAACTCCTAAAGCTCTTGGATACATGAGCAAAGACTATTCTCAGTTTCACAATATCCGAGATCTCCTTCACCTTTACATCTGCCACCATAATCTGTCCTTCTGCTTGGCTGTTTCTTTTCCACCCATTCTCAATTGACATGCAATGGAAAGTATATATATATATATATGTACCCTAAATAGGTTTGCCACGCAACTGGATTACTAATAGTTTTCTCCTACACACAACTCAGTGGTTGACTCCACTGATGCTCAGAGGCTCGGTTCCCAGGTCATACTAAACCATAATAGGAAAGGTTTTGATTTGCTTAACATGAATGCAGTCAATGTGACTGTTTTAAAAAATTGTGGCTGGAAGAAACCGTGGCTTACTACAGCACGGAAACTTAATCAAATAATCACAGGTAAGGCTTTGATTCTGAACTCAGCAGAATCAGCAGGGCTGGAAAACTTGATTCTGATTTGCCAAGCATGCGGTATACGTTCTGCTTAGCATGTCTGCTTGAATTTATCATTGTCAATTCTGGTGCCAGCTTTGAGAACCTTTTGTTTCCTCTCTGCTCGATCATCTGGTGTTGACTGGGGCAGTGGCTAGGGTGGAGGAAAGGAATCCAGCGCATATCTGCTGGCCTGATCATTTCAGGAGCTTTCCTCCCGCTTCCTCTTTTCAACCTCTACCTTCTAATCCTTCCCGGTTCCTTGATCTTCCCAGCCTCAAACTCTGCTGCTCAACCCAACCATCTACCAATCCTCCTAATGCAGTGGTTCCCAACCTTTTTTTGGCCATGCCCCACCTAAGCCTCTCTAAAATCCTGATGCTCCTCCCCCCCAGTGACATATAATTCTTACTATTCAAAAAGTGAACTCCTACTCACGCGGAGGAAGCCTAAAAGGCCATTAACTTGGTTTAAACAAGGTTCCAATTGCCCCCATTAAAAATCAAATTGCCCCTCTCTGGGGCGTGGGCCCAACGTTGGGAAGGTAAAGGTAAAGGTTCCCTTCGCACATATGTGCTAGTTGTTCCCGACTCTAGGGGGCGGTGCTCATCTTTGTTTCAAAGCCAAAGAGCCAGTGCTGTCCGAAGACGTCTCCGTGGTCATGTGGCCGGCATGACTAAACACCGAAGGTGCACGGAGCGCTGTTAACTTCCCACCAAAGGTGGTCCCTATTTTTCTACTTGCATTTTTTACATGCTTTCGAACTGCTAGGTTGGCAGAAGCTGGGACAAGTAACGGGAGCTCACTCTGTTACGCGGCGCTAGGGATTCGAACTGCCGACCTTTCTGATTGACAAGCTCAGCGTCTTAGCCACTGAGCCACCGCGTCCCTCACTTTGGGAACCACTGCCCTAATGCCTTTCCTCCTTCCTTTCCCAGGAATCCAAAGAAGTACGTTCATATCCCTCAGGTACACTCCATTTTTTCCTCACATTTCCTCCTTTACTCAGACATTAAAACATAAGCATGCGTGTACCAGCATCCCTGCTTTTTAGGGCAATGTATCTGAAACTTGGCAACTAATGTATGTGGACTCCAACTCACAGAATTGGCCAGCCGCCATACGCATTTTGAATGCTTTTTCTTTGAGGTCCCCAAGCCCTCAATGCACTTTACCGCTGAGGTATAGCAACAAAACTTTGAGCCTTGGCAATGCTATTTCCTGACTTTCCCCACCATATTAATAAAATAAACAAAATACGGGCTAAGTCTTTAATTAGGCTTAGCACACCCAAGAAGCTTAGCATCTCTGCACCTTCTGTGCATGCCATCCGCAGAAATACAGGCCTTCGTTACTCATTTCATGCGGTCACAGTGTCCTGTCCCTTTTGATTGTGACCCTCAAAGAACAATCGCAGGAACAACAAAATCACATGCTCCCTGGCCATCCAAGTTTTGCTACCCCAGTTCTAAACCCCATTCTCCGTTTAAAAGCATCATGATCTGCATAGGTTCACCTTATCTGGGGATCAGAATACTTCATATATTCTAAACAAAGCACCTTGAGACGTTCGTTTCTGAGGCTTATCCAACTATATGATTTGCTTGGTCGCCTTTACAAAGTTGTCATGAGAATTTACTTTGGTAATAGCAGCAGAGACAAATATTTCCCACACTGTCAAGTAAATATACATCCTGCTTCAAGCAAAGCCATGCCCCCTGCTGGGGCATTTTCATCATTTCCACAAACATATATATATATATATACACACACCTATGGGGAATTCTAACCGTGCTGAAAACAAGAGTCAAAGGAATCACCCAGAAAGAAGGCACCGATTCTCTTCCTGCAACTCACGTAACAACAGCCACACATTTGAACTGCCAAAGAGGCAAAGGACTTTCTCACCGGACGATGCCGTTTCATCCGAATTCAAGGATACGACCTCACGAGCTGGCTGTTCGTAGAGGAGGAACTGGTAGCGGTGGTAACCACTTTCGGGGGGTGGTGTGGGTCGGATGTAGTCTGGATATCAGAAATAAAAGTAAAATAAAATTCTGGTTGCGCATATGTATATATAGGGTCCCCAAAAAAACATTTATCTAAGATTGAGACACAGCCACTTTGTAAAAGGAATGAGACCATTGTTCTTTCTTAATAACCATCTCATTTACTGAATTCATCTATACTGGTTCTCTTGTTGAGACTCTGGAAAGAGTGCAGAGAAGAGCAACAAAGATGATTAGGGGACTGGAGGCTGAAACATATGAAGAACGGTTGCAGGAACTGGGTATGTCTAGTTTTATGAAAAGAAGGACTAGGGGAGACATGATAGCAGTGTCCCAATATCTCAGGGGCTGCCACAAAGAAGAGGGAGTCAAGCTATTCTCCAAAGCACCTGAGGGTAGAACAAGAAGCAATGGGTGGAAACTAATCAAGGAGAGAAGCAACTTAGAACGAAGGAGAAATTTCCTGATAGTTAGAACAATTCATCCGTGGAACAACTTGCCTCCAGAAGTTGTGAATCCCTCCAACACTGGAAGTTTTTAAGAAGATGTTGGATAACCATTTGTCTGAAGTGGTGTAGGGTTTCCTGCCTAAGCAGGGGGTTGGACTAGAAGACCTCCAAGGTCCTTTCCAACTCTGTTATTCTATTCTATTCTATTCTATTCTATTCTATTCTATTCTATTCTATTCTATTCTATTCTATTCTATTCTATTCTATTCTATTCTATTCTATTCTTTTACTTAATAGTTTTGCTGATACTTTTTTTCCTATTTCTCAGAGGGATTATTTTTTTTACAGCTCTATAATTTTTGGTTTGTTTGTATTTATGCACTACGCCAGACGTGGGGCTAGAATTCCTTATTTTCCTTCAACTGTGATCCCTATTTAGAGGGGCATTATTAAACATTTTTAATAAGGAATATAATCATAGAAGCAAATGAGGATTGACGGTATAGATTTCAATCTTTGGAGCACCTGGTGTGTATGTACAATCTCTGAGTATGTTGCCACCCCTTCTCTCTATCTGGCTGCTTTCCATCAAGTTGCAAGAATGTGCTTGTCTTTTCTTTGTTGGGAAAAAAAAACTCCCTTTAACCTCACCTGGTTTTCCCAACCAGTCAAGCTTAGATTAAGTTCCTTCTCTTTCCAAATCCACCTCTTGTTACCTCTCCTAACCCGTCTTCCAAATGGATGACACCCAAAGCCCCAAAGCACTACCTAATTTTAGACTCGTTCCAGTTTGTCTGCCTCCCATTTCCATGTTCACAAATATTTATTTAAATAGAATAACTCACAAGGTGTGATTCTGTGTGGCTAACACAGGATTAAAACCAAAACAAGATAAATAATAAATGCAAAACAGACAACGCAATATAAAACAGGCCAAATAATAAATAATAAAACGAGCTTTAAAAACATGATATACTCTAAATAATAAGTGAATTAGTTTGAGAAGGATTCTCAATGCCCTAATCCGGTTTACAGTTTTTAAACTGTAAACTGTTTTAAAAACTTAAGGAGGGCCGACTGGATTGGGTCACCAGAATATTGGGAGGGAGGAGGGTCATGCTTTGTCAAAGAGCAGGCACCAGGACAAAAAAGGGGCATATTTTCTGAATCCCATTGATGCCATTCTTACACAGAGAGGACTTGAAGTGTCAACCTAACAGATCTGGTAGTGTGGGCAGATAATAATTGAAGATAGGTAGTTCCACAACTAACCCAGATTAGCTGTGATGGGTTTTATAGGTGATAACCATTGTCATGAATTGCAATCTGAAACCTATAAGTCAGTACAACTCACAAGTTGTAGTATTACATGGGCGTACCGTGGTACGCCCCCAACTATCTGCACCTACTGTTTTACGGACCAGTTGTAGCTCTTGGATGGTCTTCAAGACAACTTCATGTAGAGCACGTTGCTAGAGTTCAAGCAGGAAATGACCAAAGCATGAATTACTTGAATTACATGAATTACAAAGCATAAAAGAGCCGAGGTGGCGCAGCGGTTAGAGTGCAGTACTGCAGGCCACTTTAGCTGACTGTGATCATTTGAGTTCAGCTGTTCAAATCTCACCGACTCAGGGTTGACTCAGCCTTCCATCCTTCCGAGGTAGGTAAAATGAGGGCCCAGATTGTTGGGGGCAATGTAAATATATACATTGCTTAATGTTGTAAACCGCTTAGAGCAGTGGTTCCCAACCTTTTTGTGATCGAGTACCACTGTACCACCGTACAGTCGCCGCGTACCACCTAGTTCCAGAGAAACTAAATTCGATCAGATATCACTTTATTTCCATAATTGTACCGTTCCTTTTTTGGCTCCGTGCATCCAGCAACTGGATTCTCGGGCCGCTGGGACCAGGTGGGTGGTGTGTGGCAACAGTTGTGTTAGGCAGTAAACATTTTTGTGAAGTAAAAAATAACTAACTAAAAATCGTTCATGACCCCGAAAGTGTTCGCATACCACCTGGAAGGCCCTCGCGTACCACTAGTGGTACATGTACCACAGGTTGGGAACCACTGGCTTAGAGAGTGCTTGCACTATATAAATCTCACTAACAAATAAATAAATAAATAAATAAATAAATAAATAAATAAATAAATAAATAAATAAATAAATAAATACATACATACATACATACATACATACATACATACATACATACATACATACATACATACTATCAGCAGGGCCTCCTGATGTAGAAACAGGCGCAATTGGCACACAATATACTGCAAAGGCCCTCTTGGCTGTATTGGCCACTTGTTCTTCCAGCAGGATTTCAGCCAAGGATGACTCCCCAAATGGGCACCAGATTTATCTGTGGCAGTGAACTTCATTTAGAGCTAAAGATGGAAAATCTGCAGATTTGGGAGTGGGTCTGTTTTAACACCATGACCAATCTTGTTTAGGTTGAGCTGAAGTCTTTCTTCATCCAAACCTTCACCCATCCTCAACTTTCACACTGGGGGGAAAAACTTTAATAGCATCACTTGATCAGTGCAGGGTTGAGATGCAAACCGGTGTGACGTCATCAAACTGGGCCAATGTATAACTTTATCCAGCAGCTTCATGTAGAATTCAACAGGAGTGGAGAAAGAGTGGAGTCTTCAGGTAGTCCCAAAGGTGCTTTCTCCAAAAGGCAACTGGATTTTGTTGGATTTTTTTTCTTTGAAAACATTTCACTTCTCGTCCAAGAAGCTTCTTCAGTTCTAACTGTACCCTCAGTGTCCCCTGAATTAGAGTGTAAGTGGTGTGGAACCTGAAATACTGCATTGTAAACAGGAGATAGGTGGCGTCTTCCTACGTTGAGGGAGGGCTATTAAATACAGAACAGAATAATAGAGTGGGAAGGGACCTTGGAGGTCTTGTAGTCCAACCCCCTGCTCAACCAGGAGACCCTACACCACTTCAGACAAATGGTTATCTAATCTCTTCTTAAAAACTTCCAGTGTTGGAGCATTCACAATTCTGGAGGCAAGCTGTTCCACTGATTAATTGTTCTAACTGTCAGGAAATTTCTTCTTAGTTCTAAGTTGCTTCTCACCTTGATTGGTTTCCACCCATTGCTTCTTGTCCTGCCCTCGGGTGCTTTGGAGAATAGCTTGACTCCCTCTTCTTTGTTGCAGCCCCTGATTTTAACATAGATGGCTTCTTTGACTCCTTTTCCAACTAGTAGTCCTCTCTGCCCAGAATGTTAACTTTGCTGGACAGAGAGGATCACTGAAGAAGCTTCTTGGATGAGAAGTGACATTTTCAAAGAAGAAGAAAAAAAGAAACAAGAAAATCCACTTGCCTTTTGGAAAAAGCACCTTTGGGACAACCATTACCTTAACAGTAACAGGGTTGGAAGGGACCTTGGAGGTCATCTAGTGCAACCCCCTGCTCACGCAGGAGACCTATACTAGGGATTCGAACCACCAAACTGCCAACCTTTCTGATCGACAAGCTCAGTGTCTTAGCCACTGAGCCACCTAGTACCTGAATGGTTGAGAATCTAAATAGACATTGAGTGTCTCACAAAATGGAGGCCCAGGGTTAGAATAGAATAGAATAGAATAGAATAGAATAGAATAGAATAGAATAGAATAGAATAGAATAGAATAGAATAGAATAGAATAGACTTCTTTATTGGCCAAGTGTGATTGGACACACAAGGAATTTGTCTTTAGTGCATATGCTCTCAGTGTACATAAAAGAAAATATACATTTGTCAAGAATCATGAGGTACAACACTTAATGATTGTCATAGGGTACAAATAAGCAATCAGGAAACAATCAATAGTAATATAAATTGTTAGGATACAAGCAACACGTTACAGTCATAAGTGGGAGGAGATGGATGATAGGAACAGTGGGAAGACTAATAGTAATAGTAATGCAGCCTTAGTGAATAGTTTGACAGTGGTGAGGGAATTATTTGTTTAGCAGAGTGATGGCGTTCGGGAAAAAACTGTTCTTGTATCTAGTTGTCTTGGTGTGCAGTGCTCTATAGCCTCGTTTTGAGGGTAGGAGCTGAAATAATTTATGTCCAGGATGTGAGGGGTCTGTAATCTTTTATCTTTTATCTCTTACCAATCTTTTGGTAAGAGATCTTTTATCTCTTATCAATACTGACTGGAACTGGCCTCAGAAGAATGACAATCTTCACAACAATACACCTTGCACACTTGCACCCCTGATCCAGAAGTATATTATATATGATCAGTAGTATGATATTTTCCGACTGTTGATTTTGTGCTTTTAATTTTTATTGTTCTTACTGTTGGGTTTTTTATGTCACAATGTGAATATTGTCAGTTTGTGCATCTCTATGTTTTTCTACTGTTTCTTGTATTTATGGTCAAGCAGACGAATGATATATTCTATTACGCATGTCTGCATTCCTGAAGTCAACTCCTTCCTTTCTCTCCGCCTTTTCTACCAAGGTAGAAGTGATTTATTTCCTTAGCCGATCAAGATGTAGCTTAATAAGCTTAATAAGGATTCTTTTTAGTACTTTTCTACTGAAATAAATATTTTGTTAATTAGATTTGAATCTCGGGTTTTATTTTCTAAGTAAGTATGTTTTCAAAAGGGAAGCGATGATCCATCGACCTCTGGGGGATCTTTCCCCCCTAACATTTTAAATGTTGAAAGTCTGTATGTAATTGTGGAGGTGGAGGTATACAGTAAATGTGAATCTAAATAAATGAATGAAGAATACTGTAACTGTGATTTCCTTAGTTATGTTGAAATGAGACCTCAACTGAAGGATCCCAGGCAACCTTGGATGTGCGTACTGGGTTGGCTGCTGACCTGTATAAGTGTGATCCTCTATTTTAATGATACTTCAATAATGCTTTCATTTGTGTTTGTTTTTTATTTTTACTCGTTAGCCACCTTAAATACCATCCTTTAATGAAAAAGCAGATAATGAATGCATTGATGTTCTTATCGCCATAATTCCCTGACCTGTGGGAAACTATTTTAATACCTTGCTTCTCATCATTTTTTCATTACTAACCTTGTCTCTCCAAATTTCAACTTTGGGCCAAAATAGCCTTACAAAGGAATAATTTGGAGGTGAGAAATGGATTTTTTCCCCATCTTGCTTCTCTTCAATTGGATACTATTATAGAGGAAAAATACAGTATATACTGGGGAAAAATAAGCCATTTTTACATTGATTTCTCCCTGGGGAATGTAATCTTGTTTAATTAATTAACCAAGTAACCCAATATTCTCAACTTTCAGCTAATCATATAGGCTGAGTTTGTATTTCATCCTAGGTTATAATGTGGTTGCCAATTTGTGCCTCAATATGTTATGTGAATATAGCTGTAGAAATACTAAATTTTAAAATTATCCATGTAACTCTATGATACTCAAGAGTTGATCATAGAGTTACATGACCTTTGTAAATGGTGATGCATTTATAGAGAGATAGCTTTTAGAAAGGAAAGTGATTATTTATTACTGGGAGGAAATGACAGTATTAGCAAAAGAGACTGAATTACAAATTAACTATATACATTTTGGTCTAGTGTGTTGTGTGAACACACTTGATTTTGATGAAATTTTTATGCGAACCTAGGAAATCAGGTAAATTACTTTAATCATGGATAAAAATGTCATGTAAACATATGACTGCAGCAAGAGAGTGACTTTTTTTTGTACAGTACATTGAGATATGGTTAAAGAAATCATAGTTTATTGAATTAACCATGCTGGGTGGATTCATTTAACACAATGAGTCATACACCCATTGGGGAGCCGTATAATACAAACTAGTTAAATTTTAGCCTACAAACACAGCCAAGTATAGTATTTGTACTTTTTATTATTAACTGTTATAAGTCCATAACATTTTAAATACTCATAAGAAGATAAAAGGAAACATTCTAAATAGATTGTAGGATATAAATGCAGATACTAGAATACTAGAGAAATAAAACTAAAAAGCTAAACTGCTAAGTTGATAAGGTACTCAAACATTGGATATGGAAATATGAAGCTACAAAGCTATTGATATACTTAAATATTAAATTAATTGATTTCACTTCTCATCCAGGAAGCTTCTTCAGTTCTAATTGTATCTCTACCAACAATTTAGATTAGAATAAAAATAATCAAGTTAGTACCCTTCAATAAGCTAACAAATTCTCTTGAAAGAACAGGAAAAAAATATTTTAAATATTTTTAAAAAGTGTTTTTTTTAACATGTATTATTTTTAATTTACATTTTTATCACACTTTCCCCACCAGGCCCTTTCTCAATACATCCCTGTAGAGTAGAGTAAACTGGGAGAGAATGATTGGCCTAAACTTGGTAAGATCCATGGCTGGATGGATATTGGAAACTGGATCTGCGAAGCCTGTAACTAACAGAAGATAAAATCACAATACTACCATAATTCGCTGAGGTGGCGCAGTGGTTAGAGTGCAGTACTGCAGACTACTTCAGCTGACTGCTAGCTGCAGTTCGGCAGTTCAAATCTCACCGGCTCAAGGTTGACTCAGCCTTCCATCCTTCCGAGGTCAGTAAAATTGTTGACCCCCAGATTGTTGGGGGTCATAGGCTGACTCTGTAAACCGCTTAGAGAGGGCTGGAAAGCACTGTGAAGCGGTATATAAGTCTAAGTGCTATTGCTATTGCTATAATGTTTGAGTTTAGGACAGCAAGTGGTTGCTGTAGGCTTTATAAAAGCACTATTTTCTGTTTTTTGCAGAACTGGCAAACTATGTAATAGCTTCCCTCGGATAGCATGCATTTGACCATGACAGGGGCTTAAAACATACATTCCTGCCTGACAAGATGTTAGTTGCTAAGCAGGAATCCAGACCTTTCCGTCAAGTTCCAACTTCAATCATCTCAATATTTCTAGCTAGTTTAGCTTCCATATGCTCTATCAATTGCATAGGTTGCCATAAGAACCAGCAAGAGGAAACTACACTTAATTTCCGAAGAGCTCAGATGTAAATGAAATCAGGGCATTACTTGCTGTCAATCTTGAATGCCTCAGTAGTGGGTTGACGGCTTCCCCTCCTCCCTCTGTGTTGTGAAAAAAAAAAAAAGAATCAAATATCAAGCAGAGCTATTATGTATGCAGATGCTCCTTAATGGTTTAAAACCCCAATCTTAGCTCAAAGGGCATTTCAGATTGGATTCAAGAAGACAACATGATGTAAAGAAATTGAAGAGATAAAATTCTTCCGCAGCCTAATCAAGAGGGTGGGGAGGGAGGTGCTACTCTTTCTTCTTGAATGTAACCATCACAAATTCACTTCCTGCTGCACTTTTCTCACTTCAGAATTTTATAAGCAAAAAAACCAGTGGTGGGTTCCTACTGGTGCGGTCCACTCTATAGCACCGGTAGCGGCCCGCTGGTGACGTCACAGTACTGGTGCGGTTGGTTGCTTGTGCCTGGGTGCCGCCATTTTTTAATTAAATTTTTTAAATTTTTTTCAAAATTTTCTTCTGAGCATGCCCAGAAGCTGAGCTTCCGGCACTGTGCATGCGCTGCCTTCCTACCCCACAGTGAGTCCAAGCAGGGGAGGTTGGCTGAGGGAGCGCGTGAGATGCTGAAAGAACGGACGCCAGGACCTATCTCAGTTCCCCTCCCTTCAGCAGTCTGAGAAGCCACGAATGCGCAGTGATGATCCCAGGCATTTTTGCACGTTCGAGGCTTCTCAAGCTGCTGAGGGGAGGGGGAACGGGCGGCAGGAGCCTAGGATCATCGAATGGGGAGAAGCATTCAGGCCGGACGGAGCCTCCTAGAAGAACCGCTGCCGCGGTCTTGCTGCTCCCACTGCGGGGGGCTGCGTTGCAGGTGGGCAATGCCCCCCCGCTTCTCCAGCTGCTGCCAAGCTCCCGAGGCCCATGCCCACCCGGTCACATGGCTGGCAAGCCACACCCACAAAATAAGCCACGCCCACAGAGTGGTAGTAAAAAAATTAGGAACCCGCCCCTGAAAAAAAAACCTTAGTTTTCTTATGATTGCCCAGTCCGGCAAACCCACCAGCTGATGTAAAAGCCTTGCAGGTGGCACCAAGTCCCAGGATCAGTGAAATTGGAATGTTAAGAACATATTTTCAGCATTCCTACAACAAAACAGTTGACATGATGGGTATGGCCTATCACACAGAAAGCAAAGCAGAAGGCTATAGCCCAGTGATGGCGAACCTTTTAGACACCGAGTGCCCAAACTGCACATGTGGGAATGCCCAAACTGAAAGGTTTGGGCATGTGGACATGCGCGCATGAGCAGACATGCATGTGGACATGTGCATGGACATGCACGCGCACATGTGCAGCACAGACCCGAAGACGAGCGGGGCATCCCAACACCAGCAGCGCAGCAAGAGGTAAGATCTTTTTCTTTCATGAGCTTCTGTTTCGTCGTTTGCAGGGAAACAGAAGCTCACAAAAGAAAGGCCACGGAGATCTGACCTGGGGCGATGGCGCGCGTGCTAGCAGAGAGGGCTCTGCGTGCCACCTCTGGTACGCGTGCCATAAGTTCGCCATCACGGCTATAGCCAGTTCACATCATATTTTCTAAGAATATATCTGGGATTCATATGAGACCAAGAGATACTGTTGAAAATGGTGTTATGCTTTCTCACATTGCATTATGTTAGTTTCCCATGTATTTTTAATACAAAAAAGAAACTTAAAACAGATAAGCATCATTAAGCATTGAGCATCAAAGAATGCATTGATAGACTCACTATTGCATGTACACTGTTTTGAGGACATCCAGTATAATATATGTCTACTTCATAGAATAACAGGATTGGAAGGGACCTTGGAGTTCTTCTAGGTCTATCAATGCACTCCTAAGTTGCATTAACAGAGGGATACAATCAAGATCAAGGGAGGTACTAATACCACTCTATAAAGCCTTAGTAAGACCACACCTAGAGTACTGCATCCAGTTTTGGTCACCACACTATAAAAAAAGATGTTGAGACTCTAGAAAGAGTGCAGAGAAGAGCAACAAAGATGATTAGGGGACTGGAGGTGAAAACATACAAAGAACGGTTGCTGGAACTGGGCATGGCTGAAGAGAAGGACCAGGGGAGACATGATAGCAGTCTTCCAATATTTGAGGGGCTGCTACAGAGAGGAGGGAGTCAAGCTATTTTCCAAAGCACCAGAGGCCAGACAAGGAATAATGGATGGAAACTGAACAAGGAGAGATTCAACCTGGAAATAAAGAGGAATTTTCTGACAGTGAGAGCAATCAACCCATGGAACAGAAGTTGCCTTCGGAAGTTGTGGCAGCTTCATCACTGGAAGCTTTCAAGAAGATACTGGACTGCCATCTGTCAGAAATGGTGATTGGTCTCCTGCTTGAGTGGGGGGTTGGGCTAGATGACCTACAAGGTCCCTTCCAACTCTGTTAATCTGTTTACCATCTAGTCCAACCTCTTGCCTATAGCAGGAGACCTTAAACTATCCAGGACAAATAATTGTCCAATCCTTTCTTGAAAACCTCCAATGTTGGAGCACCCACAGCTCTGGGAGACAAGCTGTTCCATTGATTAATTGTTCTCACTCTCAGAAAATGCCTCCTTAATTCCAGATTGGACTTTTCTTTAATGTAGAAATCACCTTTCTGTTTTTCAAACTGTAAGTGTGTGATCCTAGGGGGGAAAAAAGGTCTTTGGAAAGTAGAAATGGATGTGGAAGACCTCAGTGAAGTAAAAATAGGAAATACTTCGCTTTTTCAGTGATAGAAAATTTTACTTATTGCATATTAATGGTTCTTTCCCCCTTATAAGATAAATAATAAGTTACTATCTGCTGTCCGGTTTGAGTGTGAAATGATTCTTTGCTGGTCTGATGCTGAAATTTCCAAACCTTTCTGAGCCTAATCTTTTTTGTTATTATCTTCCCTCTCTGGAAATCATGGAACCTGGAACTGGGTCACCCAGAGCTTATCCACACTATTCTGCACAGGACATTTCAAAGCCACTCTCCCTGCTATCTGTCAGGAAAACACATAGTACATATCTTAGTTCTCAATTTATTGGGGTCTCATTTTTATAAGGAGGTCAGTGGTACGTATGCAATAGTGTTTTTGAAAGCTAATGCAAGACCTTCTAAAATTGAATTAAAAAAACAGAGTAGTCTTACAGAATTTTGTTGTGCTACCTTAAGAAGGGACATATTTGTTAAAATTCAACACCCTGCTTGTTTAAACAAGCTCAGAATCTATTGCTACTACTTTATAAAATGCCATCAGCAAATCTGTTTTGCATAGGCAAAACAAGTTCATAAAAGACAGTGCAAGCTTTCAAAGTCCCTTGAATTTTTTTTCTTGGACAAGATGGAAAATATTTTAAAACTGGGGGTGGGGGGAGGGCAGAAAAAATCTTTTTGATGAAGTCCATATTTGTATCAAAAATAAAAGTAAATTTTAACATTGAAAACACTGACATTTAGGATGTATAGAAAAAAGAGTTGGAATGTCAGATAATGAAACATCAATGTGTTGCGAGTCTTAAAAAAAGTTTAAATTGGTCTCACTGGATTTAAGATTGAAACTGATTCATAAAACGTATTTCAAATTTATTGGATGTCCCAAAGAGTTGGCTTAGAATGGAGCAGATGGCCACGTTCTGAACCACTGTTCAACTGTCTCGCCTATAAGGAGGCAATGGGGTATTTTGAGGGGGCTGCATTATCATGTTTATGAATTGTACTCATTCCTTTTTTAAAATTGATCTTTCTTTTGCTGACATACAAGCAGCGTCCTGAACCTCTTTATGTGATTTATTTCCAACATTCTGCTGTATTAGAGAGAATAAAAAGCAAATAGAAGTCCAATGCAGGGGCTGCCACAAGGAAGAGGGGGGGGCAGCCTATTCTCCAAAGCACCTGAGGGTAGAACAAGAAGCAATGGGTGGAAACTAATTAAGGAGAGAAGCAACTTAAAACTAAGGAGAAACTTCCTGACAGTTAGAACAATTAATCCGTGGAACAGCTTGCCTCCAGAAGTTGCGAATGCTCCAACACTGGAAAATTTTTAAGAAGTTGTTGGATAACCATTTGTCTGAAGTGGTGTAGGGTTTCCTGCCTAAGCAGGGGGTTGGACTAGAAGACCTCCAAGGTCCCTTCCAATTCTATTCTATTCTATTCTATTCTATTCTATTCTATTCTATTCTATTCTATTCTATTCTATTCTATTCTATTCTATTCTATTATTCTATTCTATTCGTAGCAGAAGGTCCTACTACATAATAAAGATATTGCTCTAATATTGAGTCTATTTATTTATTTATTTATTTATTTATTTATTTATTTATTTATTTATTTATTTATTTATTTATTTATTTATTTATTTATTTATTTATTTATTTATTTATTTATTTATTTATGAGACTTATATACCGCCTCACAGTGCAAGCACTCTCTAAGCGGTTTACACCAATAAGCAATGTATATTTACATTGCCCCCAACAATCTGGGTCCTCATTTTACCTACCTCGGAAGGATGGAAGGCTGAGTCAACCCTGAGCCGGTGAGATTTGAATCGCTGAACTGCTAATCACAGTCAGATAAAGTAGCCTGCAGTACTGCACTCTAACTGCTCCGCCACCTCAACTCTGTGGAAGATGTTTACCTTACTGAATGTTATCTGCATTTTTAAAAGCAAAACAAATTCCTAAGTAATTTGTAATGTAAGGTAAAGGAGAAGACCGACAGAAAAGTATAATGAGGGGAAAATATGCACAATGCTGTTATTCATTATATATATATATATATATATATATATATATATATATATATATATATATATATATATATATATATATATATATATATATATATATATATATATATATATATATATATATGTAGGATTTTTTGCTGATAAATATACACCAGGATAACATGACATGATATATATATAGTTGAAAATGAGGACAGACATTGGCTATGTAAAATAGATGGGTTTTCTTGGAAAATTACTGTGAGTAATTTCCAGATTAGCTGTATCCAGCACATTCCCAGTCAAACTACATCAAGCACAGAGCGAACACACCCATCTCTCAGTACAAATAGCAAAAATGTAATTTAATATTTATTTATCAAACCTAGAAATGGGGGTTTTCCCATCTCCTGCTTGCCTGCAGGAGTTTTCTTTATATGGAAATTGCTCCAATAATAATTCCTGCTGGAGAAGTAGTTTTTTTAATAGACATTATGAAAAATCCTCTGAAATGCATTAGTGCCTCTTACCAGTCAGTTACACTTTAGAGATAAATACTTCCTTTTCTATAGTATGGAATCACTTGAAAGAATTTTGGGAATGGCTTTTGTGCTGGTGGGTTTTTCACACCTTAGCAGGACCTCCCATCAGGTCACACAAGAGACTAAAATAATTTGCAGCAGCATCACAATTAGCTGATGCTTTTTAAAGAAGGTTCAGGTAGGGGGGGAAATGCGGTGTTTGGGGATCATTCCTATAAAAGAGAATAGAGTTTTACAATTTCCCTGTTTCTTAACAGACACACAAAAAATCCAGCTGTTGAATGACAGTGAGCAATGGGATTCATCTTGATGCACTTTGAATAGATGTGATCTTCATTGGTTTGGAGGCAATCAAGACCACAAAATCACACGTATGAACAAGGATCTGGACTTCCTCACACAAATATAGAGATCTCCATAAGAGATATCTAATGATACACATAAGTTCTGAGGAAGTACAGGTAACCCTCAACTTTCAACAGTTCACTTAGAGGCCGTTCAAAGTTACAACGGCACTAAAAAAAGTGACTTATGACCATTTTTCACACTTATGACCATTGCAGCATCCCCATGGTCGCGTGATTTATATTCGGATGCTTGACAACTGACTCACATTTATGACGGCTGCAGTGTCTCGGGGGGGGGCACGTGATAACCTTTTGCGACCTTCTGACAGGCAAAGTCAGTGGGGAAACCAGATTCACTTAACAACCGTGTTACTAATTTAACAACTGCAGTGATTCACTTAACAAACGTGGCCAGAAAAGTTGTAAAATGGGGGCAAAACTCACTTAATGAAGGTCTCACTTAGCAACATAAATTGTGGGCTCAATTGTGTCTTAAGTTGAAGACTCCCTGTATTGAGGGCTTCTGCTTACCTGCTAATACACGACCTTGCAGGTTCCCCGTCTTCAAATCAGCACCCTGAAAAGAGATAAATTATGTAAAACGGAACAAGCTCTTTTCCAAGATTTCATAAATGTACATATTGGGTAGACTTTGTTTTATAAGAATAGGAATAGGCAGAAAAAAGGAAACAGGGTTGGGATTCACTATTGCTACCTGAAACAAACCATTCACTAGCACAGCAAATTCACACCTGAGGTAAAATCCCGATCTCTTGACAAACCATTCACTAGTACAGCAAATTCACACCTGAGGTAAAATCCCGATCTCTTGACAAACCATTCACTAGCACAGCAAATTCACACCTGAGGTAAAATCCTGATCTCTTGACAAACCATTCACTAGCACAGCAAATTCACACCTGAGGTAAAATCCTGGTCTCTTGACAAACCATTCACTAGCACAGCAAATTCACACCTGAGGTAAAATCCCGATCTCTTGACAAACCATTCACTAGCACAGCAAATTCACACCTGAGGTAAAATCCTGGTCTCTTGACAAACCATTCACTAGTACAGCAAATTCACACCTGAGGTAAAATCCCGATCTCTTGACAAACCATTCACTAGCACAGCAAATTCACACCTGAGGTAAAATCCTGATCTCTTGACAAACCATTCACTACCACAGCAAATTCACACCTGAGGTAAAATCCTGATCTCTTGAAAAACCATTCACTAGCACAGCAAATTCACACCTGAGGTAAAATCCTGATCTCTTGACACGCTACATTAGGGGTGGCCAAACTATGATTCTTTGAGGATCTGTGGACTTCAACTCCCAGAATTCCTGAGCTAGCCATGCATACATGGCTAGCTTAGGAATTCTGGGAGTTGAAGTCTACAGGTCCTCAAAGAACCATAGTTTGGCCATCCCTGCGCTACATGTAAAAACCATTAAAACCAGTAATCCTGATTCTTGAAATAACACTCTTCATACTGTCATTGATTCTAGCTCTTTTGGACAGCACTAGGACAACTATGCACTAAGATGCTTTTTTTTTAATGAAGTCCATATTTGTGTCAAAAGTAAGTTTTAACATGAAAAACACTGATGTATGGAAGAAAGAATTGGAATATCAGACAATGAAACTCTGCTGTTGCACCTGCCCTCTGGAACATCTCCCTCTAACAAAGAGGTCTTCAAACTTGGCAACTTTAAGACTTGTGGACTTCAACTCCCAGAATTCTCCAGCCAGCAATTCTGGGAGTTGAAGTCCACAAGTCTTAAAGTTGCCAAGTTTGGGAACCCCTGCTCTGACTTATGAGGTTGGCTCCAACTCTCCTGATCTTTCATATGTGTCTACAGACCTGGCTCTCCCCGTTAGCTTGGAGCCGCAGTGGGGAAGCATCACATGGAGGTGGTTGATCGATTAACAACAGATCATACCTCCCCACCACCTTGCCCCCACTCTTCCCATCTATAATTGGGTTATACTACTTTGTATTAATATGTTTTTTATCTATCTATCTATCTATCTATCTATCTATCTATCTATCTATCTATCTATCTATCTATCTAATCTATCTATCATCTATCAATCTATCAATCAATCAATCAATCAATCAATCAATCAATCAATCTATCTATCTATCTATCTATCTATCTATCTATCTATCTATCTATCTATCTATCTATCTATCTATCTATCCATCCATCCATCCATCCATCCATCATCTATCATCTATCATCTATCATCTATCTATCTATCTATCTATCTATCTATCTATCTATCTATCTATCTATCAATCTATCTATCATCTGCCTATCATCTGCCTATCATGCCTATCTATCTGTCCGTCCGTCCGTCCGTCCATCCATCCATCCATCCATCCATCCATCCATCCATCCATCCATCCATCCATCCATCCATCTATCATCTATCTATCTATCTATCTATCTATCTATCTATCTATCTATCTATCTATCTATCTATCTATCTATCTATCTATCTATCTATCTAATTGTATGCCACCCAGAATTACCCTATGGTAAGACCAGCGACCAATAAATTTTATGAATAAATGAATAAAAATAAATATGGAAGTGTCGAGATCAGAAACTCTAATGATTGCAACGTGGCCTCAATGTTAAAGGGGTGACCTGGGATTGGAGAAACTCAGGTTGAAGGGCTTCAGTTGCATATGGAGCTAGTGAGAATGAGCTCAATATACTTCACAGTTGGTCTTGCATGCATGAAATTATGGATAACTCAATCCCTTTGCACCATTCTGAACTCCCAGAAACAAGGCAGGATTGATATGAAATAAATGAATTATCTCCCCACTGGGGGCTAATGGAGGTTGTTCAACTACACAACAGGAATACCTGGAAAACCAACACGTCCCTGGTGGTTACTAAGGCTCAACAGAGACTTCATGTCCTTAGAGTCCTGCGGAAAAATCAGACGGAACAACGGCTGAGGACTTCTTTTTATCGGTCCACGATAGAAAGTGTCCTCATATACTGTATCACAGTATGGTACGCTGGTTTAACAGCCGCGGACAGGAAGGCACTACAGAGAGTGATCAATTCGGCACAAGAAACCATTGGTCGCCCTCTAACACCGCTGGATGACATCGCCCGGTCTCGCTGTTTCAGCAGAGCAAGGAAGATACTTAGGGATGATTCACACCCTGGCCAGTGTCTCTTTTCACTTCTACCATCAGGCAGAAGAATAGAATAGAATAGAATAGAATAGAATAGAATAGAATAGAATAGAATAGAATAGAATAGAATAGAATAGAATTCTTTATTGGCCAAGTTTGATTGGACACACAAGGAATTTGTCTTTGGTGCATATGCTCTCAGTGTACATAAAAGCATAGAATAGAATAGAATAGATTAGAATAGAATAGAATAGAATAGAATAGAATAGAATAGAATAGAATAGAATAGAATAGAATAGAATAGAATAGAATAGAATAGAATAGAATAGAATAGAATTCTTTATTGGCCAAGTGTGATTGGACACACAAGGAATTTGTCTTTGGTGCATATGCTCTCAGTGTACATAAAAGCATAGAATAGAATAGAATAGATTAGAATAGAATAGAATAGAATAGAATAGAATAGAATAGAATAGAATAGAATTCTTTATTGGCCAAGTGTGATTGGACACACAAGGAATTTGTCTTTGGTGCATATGCTCTCAGTGTACATAAAAGCATAGAATAGAATAGAATAGAATAGAATAGAATAGAATAGAATAGAATAGAATAGAATAGAATAGAATTCTTTATTGGCCAAGTGTGATTGGATACACAAGGAATTTGTCTTTGGTGCATATGCTCTCAGTGTACATAAAAGCATAGAATAGAATAGAATAGAATAGAATAGAATAGAATAGAATAGAATAGAATAGAATAGAATAGAATAGAATAGAATAGAATAGAATTCTTTATTGGCCAAGTGTGATTGGATACACAAGGAATTTGTCTTTGGTGCTAATGCTCTCAGTGTACATAAAAGCATAGCCAGCCGGACAAACAAAATTAAAAACAGCCTCTACCCATGGGCTGTCAGACTCCTAAACCCAATATAGCACCACAAATTTCACTGGTGCCAGTGTAGTGTGTAATATGTATATACCATAATATAAGATCATACACCTGAGTAATATACATGTTGCACAGAATATGTTGTACATATGGAAACGTATGACTAGTTTTTCCCCTAACAAAGTGTATAAGGATTATCCTTTATATTATTCACGTTGTCTTGTATGAACTGCACCAGCAGAGGCTAAACCAATTTCGTTGTATACATGATGTACAGTGACAATAAAGGCGTTGACTTTGACCCTATCTTTGTCCTTATCAATTTAAGTACAATTTGTAATAAATCCCCATTCTAAGAGATTAAAATCTCCTTTTCAATTATCTTGTTAGGGGGAAAAAATGCTGTGATATTTTGCCTGGTGAAAGTTTTCCCAAGTTTGCTTAACTTCACTTAACTTGTTTCTCTCTCTCTAAAATCTGCCTGACACTTTGCTTTGTTGCCTAATCCTGCTGGTGGGAGCTCTAGTTTGCTTGCTAATTTATATTTAAAGTGTCATGGTTTTATAGAGCACAGCACAGCCCCCTGGGGAATTCTCTTGAACCAGAGGCTGTGCTGTTACCATGTCACAGAAGGAATGACAGACTGATAGCCCTGGACCTGTTTCTCTGGGCTCCAGGTTGCTAGGAAAGTTGCGAATGCTTTCCTTCCAACCTGGGAGGCCATTATGCACAGGAATTCAGGCAGCAGATAATTATTGTCTTTGCCATGGCAAAAAGGTCACTGTGGTTTTAAAAAAACAAGTAAGCTGGTACACCAGATAGGAGGTAAAGTATGAGGAAAGAAAAGGGAAATACACAAGGACAATGCACATATTTCTCAACTGTATCCCTACGAGGTATTCATTGAAAACATTTCAGCTCTGTCAAAGACCGTTTAGGCATTTAATACATGGATGCTGAAAAGTGCATTTAACTTTTTCTGGTGGTTTTTTTTAAATTTCCTGTTATATGCGAATGCCTTTAATGGGAGAAACGATTTAAAAATTATCAAATGGACTATAAAGCCAAACTAACCTCGATTTGAATAGAAGTTAATTTAACTGTAAAAAAGCACTTTGCAGATCTGTTTTCAGAATTTACAGGCTTGAATTTAATCATAATTAAAACAGCGATGTGCATTTAAGAGCCTTGAAAATAAATCATATTGTAATCAAGATCATAGTTTATATGTGGCACACAATCATCATTCGAAACATTTACAAACAAAAAGGTAGGAACAATGAACTACCACCAATTTATTACTGTATTATCATTAAACCTACTGTAGCCCAACAGGAAAGATTAATAGAATAGAATAGAATAGAATAGAATAGAATAGAATAGAATAGAATAGAATAGAATAGAATAGAATAGAATAGAATAGAATAGAATAGAATAGAATATATGGAATGGAGTAGAGTAAGAATAGAATAGAATAGAATAGAATAGAATAGAATAGAATAGAATAGAATAGAATAGAATAGAATAGAATAGAATTCTTTATTGGCCAAGTGTGATTGGACACACAAGGAATTGGTCTTTGGTGCATTAATGAGAGATGTAGACTTATCTTGATCTCCTGGAGGGTTCCAGAAGGGTATCTGGTGATGCTTGAAAGGGGCAGGGGTGACTTTTTGAAGTCAATGTTTAAGTTTTGGAGGCGGGATTAAAATGGGAATTGGGTGCAGAAGCCTCTAAGTGGTAAGCCGGTCCCAGGCTAACCTTACTAATTTCCTAACCTTCTCAAGATGTCCTGAAATCATGCCATCAAAATTCAGCCAGCTAAATTTCAGAGGCATATCTGGGACTTGTAGATGACTCTTTCCTTTCTACAAAAGAAAAGAAGCAGCTATGCTGTGGCAGAGATTGTGAATTACACATGAGGGTAGGACAAGAAGCAATGGGTGGAAACTAAAGAAGGAGAGAAGCAACTTAGAACTAAGGAGAAATTTCCTGACAGTTAGAACAATTAATCAGTGGAACAGCTTGCCTCCAGAAGTTGTGAATGCTCCAACACTGGAAATTTTTAAGAAGATGTTGGATAACCATTTGTCTGAAGTGGTGTAGGGCTTCCTGCCTAAGCAGGGGGTTGGACTAGAAGACCTCCAAGCAGGGGTGGGTTCTGGCTTACCTCGCTGCGGTTCACTTCCTCACACACGCGCATGCACAGTGCTAAAAACCAAGCGTCTGCGCCAGGGGTGGATTGCCTATTCTTCGTGCTACCGGTGCGCTGTGAGCGCATCACCATGTTTCGGCGCGCGCCGTCTTGTGCATGTGCAGGAAGCAAAATCAGCCCAAAAAGTCCCTCCCCAAAAAGGTGGTGCTGCGCGACAGACCGGAGAAGACAGCACCGCAGCTGTCACGCGCCAATACCTCCACCTGCTAGCTGCTACCAGAACAACAGAGTGGACCGCACCGGTAGGAACCCACCAGTGGTCTGCGCATGTGCAGAAGCGAAAAACAAGATGGTGGGGCCTACGGTGCCGCCGAGAGAGCCAGTTCAGGGGCGTGTCCTGCCGGCCTGCCAGTTCAGAGAGTGGGGGTACCGGTTCTATAGAACCGGCCAGAACCGGCAGGAACCCACCTCTGCCTCCAAGGTCCCTTTCAACTCTGTTATTCTATTCTATCCTATCTTATTCAGACAATATGTATAGTATATACTCCTCTCAGCTCAGTTACAAGTCCAGATAAAATGGTTAAACAGGGTTATTTCACCATAATCATTGGTTGAATGCCCATTAAAAAGGCAGAAAATGTAAAGTTAATAATAATTTCACAAGTCAACCCAGCCATGAAGATTTATATCATCTACTACTAGCAGCAGAATAAAATCATAACATTGGAAGGGACACCAAACGAGTCTGTTCAGTGATGTAAACAAATTAAACCACCCACGATAGATAGTTGTCCAGCTTCTGTTTGCATTCATCTTATAACGGGAATAAAGGATATTTAAGTAGCTTACCACAGTATATACATCCTGATATTCACTTTGTGACTAAAAGCCCGTGGTCACTTTGAATTCAGTATGAGTGCAAAGCAAACCATATCCCATTAATATACAGTGGCAAATTCCCAGTTGATTTTAGCAGTTATGGAGTCTTTGTTAAGTGACAGTACATTCCTATGTAGGGCTAGAAATACCTTGAGCACTTAAGCATTTGCCGCATTCTCTGAGGATTGTCAATGCTTTTTCAGTTCTATACAGAGATGCTATCTAAAAAGCTTGTGCTAGCCCATAGCTTTGTAAATACTCTTCACAGCAGTTTACAATGAGGTGGATCTAATTTTTTAGACTTGATATATTATCTTTGCACTTTATCTTAATTGCACAATTTTAGCAGTCACCAAAATACCTTCTGCATGAAAAATGTGCCACAAGTTTGTGGGTGAATGTTAGTTCTAATGTTTTCTTCAGTCTGCAATGCCATATATTGGCATCAAAGTACCATAAAGGTTGGGGCATTGTGCTTAAACTAGGTATGATGGTGGCAGAAACCAACTTCAATCTCTTTTCTCCTTTATAAACATACTTGTTTCTGATACTGTACTACTTTGAATGGGGAAGAAATCTGATAACACTGATTGCAAGTCAGTTTAGCAATTTAAAAAAAGATTCTTAGGATAAAACAATTCTTCAATCTACAAGAAGTAGATAATTTGAAGTGATTTATCTACTGTTGATAGTCTGAAATAATGATAAAACATATAAGAGAAAGCACTACAGTAGGATTAGCAATATTAAAGAATAAGGAATTCATATTGCATAATATAATGTAATAATATAGAGTGTTTGTTGCACTAAATGCACCTGTCCTGTGTAACTTCCTGCCACACCTATAGCTACTGTAAATTCTTTCCTCCCATCCAGGTCTGATAAACCATATCAGTTTTGATTTGTAACATCTGTTATTAATCCAGTAGTGTGGACACACCTTTTTTCTACCAAGAAGATTCAAGTCTAACTTGATCCAGTAAGTTATCATTAGAAATAGCACAATGATAATTACTTTAGATAACCAGCCTTATTTTTCAAAATATACTGAATAAAAAAAAGAAAGAAAGAAATATTATGGTTTCTGAACTATGCCTTATTAAAAGTACCCACTTTTGGGTACCATTCCAATGCTTTTAATATTTTCACAATAACAGATAAATAGGAAAGGCCCATCACCAAACACCTAAAAAACTTTTAAATTAATTTCTGCCTGTCACAAGGGGTACTCAAATCATAACAACAACAAAAAATGGCGATAGTGTTTATAGCAAGATGAGATGCTGTTTCAATGTTGTGTTCCAGGTTGGCCTGTAGTTCAAGTTCAAAGCCTTTATTGTCATTGTACATCATGTATACAACGAAATTGGTTTAGCCTCTACTGGTGCAGTCCATACAAGAATACAAAGCGTATTATATACAAATACCATATTTTTCGGAGTATAAGACGCACCTTAGTTTTGGGGGAGGAAAATAGGGGAAAACAATCTGCCTACCAGGTATTCATCTGGCTAGCATCCTTAGTCTGGTCAGCTTCAGCACATTATTTTATCCCCTGGTTAGGACTTAAAAAAACCTTCTTCTGAGAGAGTAACAATGAAAGAGCATGCAAGCCAGTAAGAGCTGGGAAGATCGTTAGCACCTAGTTAGGGCTAGAAAAAAACTTATTCAGAGCAGCTTCAGCACATTATTTTATCTCCTGGTTAGGACTTAAAAAAACCTTCTTCTGAGAGAGTAACAATGAAAGAGCCTGCAAGCCAGTAAGAGCTGGGAAGATCGTTAGCACCTGGTTAGGGCTAGAAAAAAACTTCTTTGGAGCAAGTAGAGCAATGAAAAAAAAACCTGCAAAGACTTAGGGCTGGAAAAACATTCTTCTGAGAGAGTAACAATGAAAGAGCCTGCAAGGTAAGAGCTGGGAAGATCGTTAGCACCTAGTTAGGGCTGGAAAAAACCTTCTTTGGAGCAAGTAGAGCAATGAAAAAAGAAACCCTGCAAAGACTTAGGGCTGGAAAAACATTCTTTGGAGAGAGTAACAATGAAAAAGCCTGCAAGGTAAGAGCTGGGAAGATCTGTTAGCACCTAGTTAGGGCTGGAAAAAAGCTACATTCGAAGTATAAGACGCACCCAAATTTTCAGCCACTTTTAGGGAGGAAAAAGGTGCGTCTTATACTCAGAAAAATACGGTATGTAGCTTTGCAAAACGATCTCATGTAGAATATCAAATCTAATGGTTGAATCGCCATATTATGGAGAGAATGGCAAAGGGAAACAAACCAAACCAAACTGAAGTGATTGGCAAAATAGATTACTTATTTATTTCAAATACTGCATTACAGGATACATTTTGAATAAATAAATAATTCAATAGATGTCTCTATCTTACTGTGCCTTTTTCATATACAGAATTATAATGAATAATACTGTATGCTTCCGATGCATACCTGCTATGGTATTAAATCAGAACTGTGGGCAACAAGGACATATCTTGATAGTATACATAAAACAAAACAAAATACTGGCATTCTTATGATAATAATCTCATGAAGCATAGAACCTTTACACAGAGAAATATGGTAGTAGTGCACAGTGGTTGCTTGCCCAAACGTCACATATTAGACAACATCATCATTTGTCTACTATGCATAGAACAGCTGTTCGCATCTTAGGGTCTTTCAAATGTTGTTATGACTACAACTTAATCAATCTAAGAAAGGCCCAGCAGAACCAACTGATCTGGAATAATATAGCTCTAACTAAATAATATATTTACCTGGGGTGGGCTGCTGGGGGTTTGCAGGGGTTTGGGAGAACCTCTAGATAAGATTCTGTGCAGTTCAGAGAACCCCCAAATCCCACTCCTGGCCCCACCCACCCTCCCCTCCCCTCCCAGGAGTCCCCACATGGCCCGTTTTGGATGCAGGTAAGTGCAGGGCGCACATGGAGGCTCGGGGAGGGTGAAAAACGGGCCTACCGGAAGTTCGGGAAGACCGGAAATGGGCCCGTTTCTGGCCTCCAGAGGGCATCCGGAGCCTGGGGAGGCTGTTTTTGCCCTCCCCGAGGCTAGAGGAAAGCCTCCAGAGCCCGGGGAGGGCAAAAATGCCCCCCCACTGTGATGCAGGAGACAGACTAGGCCACACCCACCATGGCCACGCCCACCCAGCAACCAGATAGCGAAACCCCCTGCTAAAATTTTTGAAGCCCACCCCTGTATTTACCTCTATGTTATTCTAATAATCTGGATCCAAATTATTTGGGAAGTATAACACTGCCAGCCAATTTTGCAAGCTTATCATCAAGAGAATGATTTGTGGCTTAGAAACACATTTTAAGCACCATCAAAGACTGAGTGAATAAGACTGCTTCATGACAACAATACATTTGTTTGTTTTGCAAATTAGCATTTGATGCTCAATAGTATTGAAGTATTTTGTGGGCTGCATTTTAGCCTCTCACATCAATCCTGTTCTGATTTTGAAAAGTTGACTAGTCTGTCTTGAAATCTTAAGAGCCAAATTAAAAGGCCTGTGACTTTCAAAATGGTGGGGTTTTTTTGCAGTTATGTTACAGTACTGTTCAATTAGGCATACCCTTTCAGCTATATAAATCAAGATAACCATTAGATGACAGCAAAGGGTTAGAAGGACCAGTTGCTGCCATCCAATGGAGTCATTTTCAGTCCAGTTCAAAATGCCTAAGCTTCATAGGCAAATACAATTCCTGGGGGGAAAAATAGCTTTGTTTGTTCTGAAGGTTAATTCAAATAGTTTGCTGCTAAGAAACATTTAACCTGATGGCAACTCCACAATGTGGTAAACTATAAGTAACTAGCTAGGTCATGTGGAGTGATTTAAAGCAGGGGTCTCCAACCTTGGCAACTTTAAGCCTGGAGGACTTCAACTCCCAGAATTCCCCAGCCAGGCTTAAAGTTGCCAAGGTTGGGGACCCCTGATTTAAAGAGATGCTAGTGCAGGGGTCTGCAACCTGCGGCTCTGGAGCCGCATGTGGCTCTTTCATCCCTCTCCTGCGGATCCCTGTCGCTCAAAATATGCGTCACACCCGCCAATGTATGACAACCGCCAGCAGCGATTTATTGAGCTTTTTGACCCATCTTTTTTTTTCAGAGTTCGAAATGTTTTTGTTGCATGCAGAATAAAAATGTGTTTTCTCTGTAGCAGTTTATTGATTTCACAAATGCAACACACTATAGGTTTTTTTATACATTGTATAAAGGTAAAAAAATGATATATGCCGTGTTATCTTCATTTTAGATGTCAAAAGGGTTTTGTGGCTCCTGGTGTTTTCTTTTCTGTGGGAAACGGGTCCAAACGGCTCTTTGAGTGTTTAAGGTTGCTGACCCCTGTGCTAGTGCATAGCATAAAGCAGTGCTTCTCAAATAGTGGGGTGGGCCCCCCTGGGGGGTACGGAATGATGCCGGGGGTGTGTGACCCCAGGGAACGTGCTTTTTTTTGCCGCAGGGAGTAGGGGCTTTTTGCACCGAACAATAGCACACAGCACAGAGCAGGAGATATGAAATGCAGATAACAAACCCTTAAGAGACACCATGGAAAAATATTTAACAGGGATGAAAAGAAAGGAGGAGAGAGACGGAGATAATGAGACAAACGTAAGTCTCCCGGAAGCTAAGACGAGGAAATATGACGAAGTGTATGTAGCGCTTGGCTTCACTGTGACTACGGTGGGAGACGACAAAAGACCGGTATGTTTACTGTGTCTAAAAATGTTGGCAGCGGACAGCATGAAGCCAAATAAATTAAGGCGTCACTTAAACACATTACACCCCAATCACGCTGATAAGCCGCTTGATTTTTTTCAGCAAAAACGTGCCGAATATTGCAAACAATCGTCCTGGTGGAGAGTTGGGGGCGCGCGAAATGTTTACTTCTTCCCGGGGGGGGGGGGCGTAACAGAAAATAATTGAGAAGCACTGGCATAAAGGAAGGTATTTGCTTGAGTTCCGCTCAGCTCCTAGTGACTTCATAGGCGTAACATTTTTGGCAACAGTAAGAAAGTGGTTTGGCACTATCTTCTTATCTTCTTCTGGAATATTTTTGTCAACTTCCTCGTCTAGTCTGTTGTTTTGGGAATTCTAAAAGGGTCTCCCATCCAAGTACTACATTGATCTGACTCAGCTGAACCTTTGCATCATGAATACATGATGCAACATACGCTAGCTCATCCTTTCTTTATAGATAAGACTCAGCTTAACCTTTGAAGGTAAGCTGAGGCCAGCTATAAAGAAAAGGATGAGCAAGCGTACGTTGCATCATGCTAATAACAACCGTGCCATGCCAAATCATTTCAAAACTAGTTAAGTGGCAGCTTTGGTTGTGACTGAATCATTCACTGCGTATTTGGAATTACCGGTAATGGAATAGCTCATGTGGCCTTCTTTAAAAAGACCAACAAGGAAACTCTCTTAAAACAGAATCAGATAAATCAATCTAGGTCAATAGAGCAGGTGGATCTCAGGTGGGGATCCTTCATGTGGAGGGAGGGGAAGGGAATAAATGTATTACTAACTCTTGTTTCTTTTATTTCGATTGAGTTTGCAATTAACATACTTATAATAGGTATATGTTCCCCAAGCAAAATTTATTTCATTTGATGATAGCCAGGGGAGGGTTCTGGTTACGTTCGCTACCGGTGCACATCTTGAGCTTGCGCGGAAGTGAAATCGCGTCCCACCGTGCAATTTCACTTCCACGTATGCTCAGGACGACATTACAAGCCGAAACACAGCTGAGGAGCTTCTCAGCTGTGCTTCGGAGGAAGAATAATGGTCAGTATTCACACAAGGGTGGGTGGAAGGGCTTTTTCCTGACAGCTCAGGACGCGGAGAAGCGCCAAAAAATGACATCATCACCGGGCTCCTACCGGAGCTTGCTCCGCACCGCACTGGTAGGAACCCACCACTGATGATAGCTTGAACAAGTCATATCTACTTCTGTACTTTTTTGGTCTTACGGCAGATTTTATCTGAGCATCCCTATCATGTACTTATTATTACAAATCCTTATTGTATTGTCAAATAATTTAGCAATATATTCCTAAACCCACAAAGAGGTGCATTTCCTTCAGTGATGTTTAATGTCTTGCCTTACCCTTGAAGGTGATGGAAGGGAGATTTCACCAAATCCCACATAGCACTTAGCAACAGCAGTAGCATTTAGACTTATATACCGCTTCACAGTGCTTTACAGAACTCTCTGAGTGGTTTACAGTGTCAGCATGTTGTTCCAAACGATCTGGATCTTCGTTTTATCAAACTTGGAAGGGATGGAAAGCTGAGTCAACCTCGAGCCCGTCAGGATCGAACTCCAGACTGTGGGCCATGTCAGACTGCAATACTGCATTCCAGCCACTGTGCCACCTCGGCTTCTATCATACATATGTATCAACTAGTAGCTTTGCTATGAAACTATGTGATCGGGCTTGATAAATTGACAGTTAAAGCTTGAAAATTAATGAGTAGTTACGATCGGGCTTGATACATTGACACTTAAAGCTTCAAAATTTATGTAGAATGTGTAACTCCTTAGCATCAGAGCATGTTAATATAAGGCAACTGGCATTTGGAACAGAGTTCTTTTTAGGTGGGGAGGGGGAGTAGAATGTCCAATGAGTCACGCGCTGGCCACGCCCACGCCCAGTTTAACGAAGGGGTAGCATCAGAGCATGTTAATATAAGGCAACTGGCAGTTGGAACAGAGTTCTTTTCAAGTGGGAAGGGGGAGTAGAACGTCTATCTCCTTAGTATCAGAGTGTGTTAATATAATATTGTATAAGAAATACTAATGATCTGATGGTCATTTCGAAAAATCCTTTCTTAGCGAGCATCTAGAAGCCAAGAGGAACATACATGCCAAGTTTCAAGTTTGTAGGCTTTACAGTTCTGGAGCTTTTGTGATGAGTGAGTGGTATTTGGCTTTTATATATATGCTTGGATCAATGACATGTGCTCTTCTCAGATGTACTTGGCACCTAGTCTTAATTTCCCCACATTAAAAGATGCTCTGGCTGTGTGCAGTAAGGTATGGTTCTTTTTCTATGAAGGGAAAAGGCTAGAGTAATCTCCTAAAAATGCACATATTTTTTCCCTAGCAATTGCAATTAGAGGATGCAAAGTGTGACAAATAGTGATAATCAATTCTGACATTGGTTTATGAAGCAATGTTAATAGCAATAGCACTTAAGACTTATATACCGCTTCACAGTGCTTTCTAGCCCTCTCTAAGTGGTTTACAGAGTCAGCATTTTGCCCCCAACAATCTGGGTCCCCATTTGACCCACCTCGGAAGGATGGAAGGCTGAGTCAACCTGAGTAATGCTTACTATTATTGTTGCCATTATTATGGCTGCTATTTGTTTTAGGTGATTTTTTTATTGTTCTTTTGATTTATAAATGTATATTTAACAACTAAATAAGTAAACATTTGTTACTTTGCATGTTCAACCCTCGGAAGATAAAAATCCTGATAATTTTTTTTGCCAATTTCTTAGGGCAATAGTTATCTCTGGGGCCGTAACGACATTTGCCATAAGCTTCCATTAGCCATGTTGCCTTTTTTAAGAATGTTGAGGCAAAAACCCTTTCATTTTTATTTGTGTGTAAACTATATTAAAAATGCAAGTTATTTATAACCTGATGTAAATAAGATCGCCAACTCTTTCTAAGTCTCAAGGAGTTTGGGATTACTGGCCTCCGTCCCCTCCCTCATAAGAAAACGAAAAGTATCATAGCTTCAATTCATTCACTACAGAAAGTAGATGCCCTCCTCCTTATTTTGGATAGCCATGGTCCTAGCAGTGGCATAAAGCATTTCCTCATTCCACTTCAATTACTAACTGCAAACTGCCCGCCCACTATGGAGCATTTAAGTCCCTCACTGCTGCCTCCTCTTGACCCTGCCTACATCAAAGGTCAGCAGCATATTTCTGTGAGTGCAGCAAGAGATGGTTTAATCTTTTCATCCACTTCTTCCCATTTATCAGGAGGAATAAATCATTTTTCTTTAGCTGCCAAGTACAGGAGGGAACCGTGAAAGATGGGCGTCAAGCTTTCGATCTGGAGTTTGTCTGATTTGAAAACAACTTCCCGGTACAGTATTTGTTCCCAGCTTTAGGATGGGATGCGGAGCTGTCCATTTTTATGAATGTGCTCATGAATAAACAGCACCGGTATATAGAGTAATGTTTCAAAAGCAAATGATGAATCTTCTGGGATGGTAGAGAAGCCTTCTGCTCCAAGATACCCAGTGCTTATGGATGTTGATTTGACTTAATGCTTCTAAAATGTGGACATTGTCTTGTAGAAACAAAAGCATCAGTTGGTTAAAGCAGTGTTTCCCAACCTTGGCAACTTGAAGATGTCTGGACTTCAATTCCCAGAATTCCCCAGCCAACGAATGCTGGCTGGGGAATTCTGGGAGTTGAAGTCCAGACATCTTCAAGTTGCCAAGGTTGGGAAACACTGGGTTAAAGGACCTTAACTACCTTGATGCCTGATTACACTGAGAGCATATGCACCAAAGACAAATTCCTTGTGTGTCCAATCACACTTGGCCAATAAAGAATTCTATTCTATTCTATTCTATTCTATTCTATTCTATTCTATTCTATTCTATTCTATTCTATTCTATTCTATTCTATTCTATTCTAAGGCTATTACCTAGGCAACAGATTAAAGATGACAATAAAAGAAATGTATTGGAATGGCAGCCATGGTACAAAGCTAGCACCTGTTGAATCTAAAGGCCATCTTTCTTAGAACAACTTCAACAGTACTTCAATTTTATATGGTTCTTTTTATAAGCTCTTGCTTTTTATTCTATACTGTCATTTGTATTTTCATATTGCTTTTTGTCATTGCAGATTTGTTTCATATAAGAAAGGTAGAATATAATTTTTTTTACACAATGAATTGTATTTAATAAATAAGTACAATTCTTTGGAAATGCCTAATCCGTTTCCTAATTACTTCTTGGGATAAGTGTTTCAGGATACTACACCAACAAGATTTATATTCAAGAGTTTTTGATTCATATAGTATCTTGAATTTTTTCATTAAGTATCATTAGAGTAGAATCCAATGGAATCAGTCTTTGAGGAAATACGTTGAGGGCTGGACTGTTTGATTGCGCTTTTCATGTTATCCACAAAGTGTTGGGAGCTTCTACATTTTAAAATTATCTCTCATACAATCAAAACCTTCTGAATGAAGTAGCCTAAGTCCATTTAGGTCCCTCTGAATGCTTATATGCTTGATAATTTTTGTTCTCTAAACCAAGTCCCCAAGGGAATTTAGAAGTATCCTTTAAAAAAGTAAGGGGTAAGGAATGTATGGGAGAGGGAGAGGAAGAGGGAGCGGGAGAAGGAGAAGGAAGGAGGGAGGGAAAGGAAGAGATAGAGCTACATTGTAAAATAACTTCAAAAAAATATTACAATTCATTTAACTGCTTTATTACACCCCTCTTTCATTGGCATGTGCACTCTATCACTGTTATCAGCATGTTAAACTCTCCTCAAAAAGTGATACAATGGACTCTTCTACGAGCACAATTCTTTTGGATATCTGGGGGTATGTACCGTATTTTTTGGAGTATAAGATGCACCTTTTTCCCTCCCTAAAAGTGGCTGAAAATTTGGGTGCGTCTTATACTTCGAATGTAGCTTTTTTGAACCTTTTTTCCCAGCCCTAACTAGGTGCTAATGATCTTCCCAGCTCTTACTGGCTTGCAGGCTTTTTCATTGTTACTCTCTCCAAAGAATGTTTTTCCAGCCCTAAGTCTTTGCAGGGTTTTTTTCATTGCTCTGCTTGATCCGAAAAAGTTTTTTTCTAGCCCTAACCAGGTGCTATCTATCTTCCCAGCTCTTACTGGCTTGCAGGCTCTTTCATTGTTACTCTCTCAGAAGAAGGTTTTTTTAAGTCCTAACCAGGGGATAAAATAATGTGCTGAAGCTGACCAGACTAAGGACGCTAGCCAGATGAATACCTGGTAGGCAGATTTTTTCTCCCTATTTTCCTCCCCAAAAACTAAGGTGCGTCTTATACTCCGGTGCGTCTTATATTCCAAAAAATACGGGTATTTGGATGAAAATCACTTTAAAAAATAATAATCTACTCTTTTCCAAATATGTTATCACATGCAGCACAGAACAAAAGAAAACCATTATGATCTTATTGAAGCATATGTATCCCTAAGAAAGGCCAGGCATTCAAACTTTTTAGAACATTTATTAGAACATTTATTTATCAGAACATTTGCATTAGAACTTAGACCTAAAGTGAAATCTTCAGCAAACTGGCTCAAGCAGATTGCTATATGGTTTGGCTGCCTCAGATAGATAGATAGATAAACAAGACAGACAGACAGACAGACAGACAGATAGATAGATAGGGCTATACACTCTTTTGGAGATTTGGAGAAAGGACTTCTGATTTTACGGCAACATAGCAATAGCACTTAGACTTATATATCGCTTCATAGTGCTTTACAGCCCTCTCTAAGCGGTTTACAGAGTTCAGCATATTGCCCCCAACAATCTGGGTCCTCATTTTACCGACCTCGGAAGGATGGAAGGCTGAGTCAACCTTGAGCCTGGTGAGATTTGAACAGCTGAACTGCTGAACTAGCAGTCAGTTGGAGTAGCCTGCAGTAGCTGCATTTAACCACTGCGCCACCTCGGCTCTTATAACATAGCTCTGCTGTTCAATAAAGATGTCACTTTTTAGGCTTCCAAATAATCCTGAAGAAACAGTGACAGCGATTTAAGAGTCACTATGGTGTGACAACACCTTAAAACAGAATTTTGTTCAGGTTCAGGCAAAAAAACTGAAATAAAATTATGCCTGCTTTTATTGGTAGCAGCAAAAATGTCCGGTCTGAAGAACTTTTTAATTCCTTTTTCAAAACCTGCACAGCCCTAATCTCAAGGTTGTTCCTTAATCTTCCATACCTTGCTGTGGTTTCTAGAGTTTGCTATTCCATTATTCACAAAAATGGCATAAAGAATGTGATCATTGGTAAGTATTCAGCCTAGGCTGATGTTGGTTTTCATATCTGTTTTAGATATCTAAAGTGTAGTGCCTAGCTCATGTATGGCTTTGCACCAGATTAGATCCTTTTCTGCTTCAAATGAGCGGATATTTTTGTGGTATATTAAAATAAATGTCTAGATATGTACATTTATTTCACTTTCTGGCTTATTCCTGCAAACAATACTGTTTATTGAGGACAATGAATCTGATTCTACAAAAAGGCATTATGTCAGCTTCTGTGAAGTCTTTAAAAACTGCTTAATTTTCCAGTAGTGTTAGGAATACATCCAGGCCATCCAAAATGAACAAACTTTAGTTTAATAGTGCTGTCAACATGTTGTCTGCTTGGAAGTTAATCAGTTGTAACTTTCCATAGAGATTTGCGTATTGCCTCAGAGCCTGTACTTTCTCTAGCGTGAATTAAGCTAGTGGACACTGATGTGCTACCATGCTTATTAATGTGGCTAACTTACAACATTAATGTTTCTTAATGATACCATTTGGTTTTAATATATGTGTCTGGGTTTTTTAAATTTTATTTTCTACTTGTGGTCTATGGCCAACCCTAGAGAGAAAAAGAGGAAGTTATGCCTTTCCCTAAGACAGTGGGATGAAAGATGACAGTAATTAAGGTGACCAATTGTCCTCCTTTAGGGAGGACAGTCCTTCTTTTGTAAGTTCTGTCCTCCCCCGAAAAGTGTCCTGCTACATGTCCTCCTTTTCGATATTTGAAGACTAATCTGTTGCGCGTTATGTGACGTATTTGTATTTGACATGATGATTCGTCAAGGCTCGGTACAGTGCGGTATAAGACGTGATTATGAGATGCATGCGCTCCGCACGGGAGACCTTGAGAGAGAGAGCCGCGTGCAAGTGGCTTTGTTTACTTCTTATGTTATGTTGATACTCTAGCTGCAGCACTTGCCGTAAAATTCAATATGAAGGATATTTCTTGTTCAGATATTTCCAATATATTGTTAGAAGATGATACATTGAGAAAAAATATTAATTCAATGGAGAAGTACTCATTTAAATAATAATTAACAGGCATGTAAGCATAATTACAATATAAAATGTTACAAACGTTTTTATTATGCATATATCATATTATAGTGTATTATTGTTGCAATGAATAAAATGTTTCTTTTATTTACGATATTTTTTTCCCAATTTATTTGTCCTCCTTTTCATTGTAAAAAAGTTGGTCACCTTACAGTAATGCCATTTGGTATGGATGAATTAACATATGTATCTTCACTATTGACAATATATGTTGAGACTTTGGAAAAAGTTCAGAGAAGAGCAACTAAGATGATCAAAGGCCTGGAGACTAAAACATATGAAGAATGGCTGCAGGTTTTGGGTCTGGCTTAGTCTAAAGAAAAGAAGGATTAGGGGTGACATGATAGCAGTATTTCAGTATTTGAGAGGCTGCCACAAAGAAGAGGGGGTCAAATTATTCTCCAAAGCACCGGAGGGCAGGACAAGAAACAATGGTTGGAAATTAATCAAAGAGAGAAGCAACCTGGAGTTAAGGAGAAACTTCCTAACAGTGAGGACAGTTAACCAGTGGAACAGCTTGCCACCAGAAATCGTGGGTGCTTCATCACTGGAGGTTTTTAAGAAGAGACTAGACAGTCACTTGTCTGAGATGGAATAGGTTCCCCTGCTTGAGGTCCCCTCCTGTTCTGTTCTGTTCTGTTCTGTTCTGTTCTGTTCTGTTCTGTTCTGTTCTGTTCTGTTCTGTTCTGTTCTGTTCTACTCTACTCTACTCTACTCTACTCTACTCTACTCTACTCTACTCTACTCTACTCTATTGACAGCAACATCAGAGATAAATGGAATAACCATTAAATAAATAAATAAAATGTAAAAAGTCAAATCGATCATCCCATTATTGTTTATTTAAGTTTAAAGACGGTTTTGTTAGTTGTGTATGAGAATAAAGGAGAATAAAAATATACCATTTTAAATGTAGAATAGTATACTGTTCAACACTGCTCCTGGAAAAAATGAAGTATGAAATCTCTTTGAATGAATACAAATATTGGGCATTTCTGGTCAGGAAATAGGCAGACTTTGTGAGGAGAAAAAGGGAATGATAATTAAGGGCCAAAGTATCATAAGTCTTCCTATTTCGGGTATTTTTTGATGAATAATATTCTACTTATATTATGTTGTTAGATTTCCTTTGTGATGAAAATGATCTCTGGCCAGTCCTTGAGTGGAGAAGGACTGTTAGTGCACATGTTGTGACTGTCACACTTCAGTGTGTTCCAGGCTTCAATCACTGGCATTGAACAAGTGTTGACTCCTCTTCCAAGAAGCTCCATAGGCTTCTGGTAATTTCACAAATGCACAAATATACACTCACAGAGTTTGTATTAAATGGGTTTCAGTTGTCAAATTCTTGCTGTTAATGCAATTAATTAAATAAAGGTAAAGGTAAAGGTTCCCCTCACACATAGGTGCTAGTCGTTCCCGACTCTAGGGGGCAGTGCTCATCTCCGTTTCTAAGCCGAAGAGCCAGCGCTGTCCGAAGACATCTCCGTGGTCATGTGGCCGGCATGACTCAACGCCGAAGGCGCACGGAGCGCTGTTACCTTCCCACCAAAGGTGGTCCCTATTTTTCTACTTGCATTTTTTACATGCTTTCGAACTGCTAGGTTGGCAGAAGCTGGGACTCACTCAACGGGAGCTCACTCCGTTACATGGCGCTAGGGATTCGAACCGCCGTGAAGAACTGCCAACCTTTCTGATCGACAAGCTCAGCATCTTAGCCACTGAGCCACCGTGTCCCCTTATTAATTAAATAATTACGTTTAAATAAATATGTATATTACCAAAACTTTCTGGGATATGATGGCTTGCTGTTATATCAAGATGTAATAAACCTAAAACAAAAGCTGCAAGCCAGTGAAAGGAAAGCCTATCTTAATAATGACAACCTCATTTTCTAGAACATTCCAGAATTAGAAAAACGAAACTTCAAAAGAACAGCATTAAATTCAAATATAGCTTTAAACGTATCTTTTTACATTGCAGAAAGCAAACAAACTGAAAAACCTAAATCAAAATCTTACGACGTGTCAAATGCATAAAGCATCTGAGTTAAGCAGATGTGGTGTAGAACAATCCTCTCCCTGCCTGCTATGAAAAAAAGCCCCATTGTGTTCACAACAGCTTACTCACAGCTAAAAATAAAGAATTTCAGCCTGAGATTGCACTTCTAGTAATTGAATACAGGTCCGAACAGCAGAATGGTAAATTCTTTTATGTATTCATTTTTACGGCTGTAAAGTATGAAGAATGGAGAAGAAAGAATCCCGCTGAATTTTCAAAAGTCCAAAAACAATGCTAAAGCATCACCACCAACATATTAATTTAAGGGCTCTCTCTGTGATACCACATACTCTTGCATGACTTATAGCTGCTTAACTATTATTGATGATAAATTAATACTAATAAAAGTGTTTATTAACCATAGGTTTCTACTAGTTTATATACTGTACCTCCCATCAATGCTGGGCAGTGGGCAGTTCACAAATTTATCTATCTATCTATCTATCTATCTATCTATCTATCTATCTATCTATCTATCTATCTATCTATCTATTCTCTATCTATCTATCTATCTATCTATCTATCTATCTATCTATCTATCCATCCATCCATCCATCCATCCATCCATCCATCCATCCATCCATCCATCCATCCATCCATCCATCCATCTCTATCGTGTTTCCCCCAAAATAAGACTGGGTCTAATATTAGGGTCTTATATTACGAGCATCCTGAAAAATCATGCTAGGGCTTATTTTCCAGTTAGGTCTTGTTTTTGGGGAAACGGTCTACCTATCTACCTATCTATCTATCTACCTATCTACCTACCTGCCTATCATCTATCT